>JAITYT010000249.1:1241477-1259518 GCA_025433975.1 Liostenogaster flavolineata | reverse complement strand
AGAGAGAGAGAGAGAGAGAGTATTAGGTCAAACGACATGCGCTAGATGGGACTGTAATTAGTTTATGTTATTTCTAAATTCAATCTGTTCATTTAGTAGTTCGAGTTCTAGAATATCGGATACGGTGACTTTGTATTTATGAGCGACTAAAATTCGATAAAAATGTATCGCAAACGCAAGAAAAATTATTGACGCTATGCAAGTCGACCAAGCGGCTAGTTGCGAGAAGTAGTAGAATTTGACCCAACAAAGGATGGCTATTCCCACCAGGAACAGAAGCAATCCCAGTAGAGTGGAAAATACCCACGCGACTCTAATGTACCAGTGGATGCGTTCGGGAGGATTATTCGTGTATAAGACTTACCAAGTACTTCTGTGTTTGGTATAACAACCTTGGATATTATCGTCAGTGCCAGCATGCGAATGCCTACCAGTAGCGTCTTACACACTACAAAGGCCATCGACATCTCCGAAGGAACTTTGGCATCGGAATTCATCTTTACGTCTATCATAGCGACCATAACAAAACCGGAGAGTAACGCGGATGTCTTGCTGGACGGTTTGAGCTTCGCTCTACTTAGTTGCAGTTTTCTCCACGAAAAATAACTCGGCGTACGAAGGCCGTCACCTGACTGTGACATCTTTGACAAAAGTCGATAGTTACGCCCGTGCCAAGAACTTGGCAAAAGTCTCGCGTAGGAAAGGAATGTCGTTCGTCCTAAAGATTCTCGCTGAGTGCTTGACACGTAGTCGTTTGCTAATCGCGATGGAAATTCGTATTTCGACAACGTAATTTCGGTAAACGTTCACCCGATTTATATCGAACTGATAATTCGCGATGTTAACACAGTTCGATCACACGTCCTTTCGTTTGGTTTGCTCGTATTAAACTCACTAAGACCATTGGTATTGGCATTTCTTGACTCTCCTTGCGATTGCGCGCGTGTCGATCGCTAGGAAAGACGAAATTGTTATTCCTCCGATCGACGGCGGTTGTCGTGGTTCTACTGATTCCGAAAGGATTAGCGCATCGCAGTCACGAACAGCCTGCAACCTAGACAAAATTCGTAGCTGCATCGAGGTTCGAGATAAATTGCGAAGAGGAACGTGACGTTCGAACGATTTTAAAAGGAAGAAGGAGAAAATGAATTTATGGATTTGAAAAATAAAAGGAGAAATGTTTGGTAGCGAAAGAGCTTGTGCGAGAGAACGCAATGGTTGGAGGCAAGAAATGTAGGTTTGACTAAATTTATGTCTCTGCTTGCGAACACAAAAAACACATATTTCTTTGTTGCTAATTAAAAAAACAGGAGCATTTCTCGAATATCGAACAGAGAGTCCCGATTACAAAGGGTTTTCCAACGACGACTGACAATAATCGGCTCGATGGCTGAATCGCGAGGGAGCTTTGTATCGATGAAGAATCATGGATTTTTACTGCGAATAAAACAGAGAGTCGTTTCCGCTAGCATTCTATTTTTTGCAAATTTTAGAATCTATCGTATGTTAAAAACAACGTAGAGAAACATCGAAAGTGAATGAAAGAATGATCAAAAGCAATGACTCAAATGCGATGCATTTGAGTTTATGAAAATGTTCGTTGGTGTATTTTAAAAACAGCCTCTGGGAAATATCCACAATAGAAAGTTATTCGATAGATTCAAAACTATGTCATTGTACATTGATCAATTCATAGATTCCTGTGGAATACGAACGAGTATTAGTCGTTTCGTACGTTGATAACTATCGGAGTTTCCTGTACAAATCAGCTTTTTGAGTTAGAAATATCGATCATCAACGTCAATCGTTTAATCCAATTACAGAACGACTTAAACGCAGACATTGTTAAATTCGTTGAATTGAAAATATGTAAATCCGAAAATTTACGTAATTATTCATATTTCGTAGGTGTTAAAACAGCATTATAACAGATAGTCGAATCCTTGTAGGTATTCGCGTTCGGACATTCGTTCTCAAAGTCACGGCTTAAACCGCGCACGGTTTTATCGTCGGAATTATCATCGTCGTTCGACTTTAAAACGGAGCAGCGTGTTATACGGTGAACGAGCGCGTATATATGCATCTAGCATCGTACATGTGCGCGAGCATTGTTTCATTGTGTCCGCGGAGAATAGTTCGATAGATAAATAAAACGAATTCGCGGCGTTGCTACGTTCAGGACAGAATAAAAAAGTGTTCGCGTTTGGCGTACTTCCACTCGGAAATGGAAATTTCTCCGGATAGGGGAGCAAAGGTAGCGGGGGCGCGGAATAAAGAGGGCCACGCGAGAGTGCCGCTGGCCACATCGGTATAATAGATATTTAAATTCTGCGGTTCGTAAAAGGCAACAACCCCGGCGGACCGCAATGTCATCGGGTATCGATATTATTTCATCCTGTCGGTGTGTGCATCGGAAATGGAAGATCGTCCGGCAACGATTCTAGGTGACGGTGGTGATGCTGTCGATCCTGTCGATGGTGACGATGGTGGCGATGGTGATATGGAGTTGGCGCCGATGGCGTCGGCATAGTGTCGGCCTCGGTGTTGGTGTTGGCACTGAGAGCGCGTCACGTCAATTTCGATACGGTTGCAACGACAGCCGGCATGACGAGGAACGCATTCTGGTATTTGCAAAACACCCTTCGTGGGAAAAAAGTACGAAACGTTTACTCGCTCATCACGATTTTATTCCCTTCCCTAGGCATTTCCTCAGCCTTCCTAGCATTTGTAGATTCCATTTCCGCGAACTGACCAATTTCTTTTTACTTAATCGAGCGCCGTAAAGTGGCAATTATCTTTTAAGAACGACGCAATCAATTGCGCGAGATCGATCGAACGCCACGTAGCTTGGAGAAACCACGGACCCTAGTGCTAATTTTAATTCGAATTTTAGGAGCGAACTAACTCGCGTCTTGTAAGTAATTCAAGAAATTCTTGTATTAAGTGTAAGAAAGTGCAGAAATCTTCTGTATTATGGTAAGCGTTTCCACGATTTTCCGTCGAAGTAGCCTGAACGCGAAATCTCGAAGGAGACGAAATCTCAAGTTAGGGAAGAAAGTTTCGTGAATATAAATTTGTTTGCGTGGAATCAGAATTTGTCGCTCGTGGTAAAAGTTGCGCACGCGTCCATACAAAAAGTAGTTCACGGAAATGCTGAGGTATGTATTTAATGAACAAGTCTCCTTCCCCTCCCTCTCGCTCCAGGGGGTTCACTTTGTGGTGAGTACGGGCTTGACAAACTCGGGGCCCTGAATCCGTAATCCTATGGTGGGTCCTATGGTTACCTATAAATATATTGGTAACACGAAGAAAAATTATAATTAAATGCAACCTTAGCAGAAAAGCAAGGTTTGAGTTTACGGAAGACGAAGGCGACTGGATCGAGCAACCGAGTTCATGTTTAATTCTGACTAGTACGTGGTACGTAAATAATTTCAAAGAATACGAGTTCCTTGTTCGAATCAGCATGGACCACGGCCAATCTCGGATCGATTTGACGTATCGTGTATCTTCGCGGAGAGAGATTTATCCGCTTCGAAAGTTAATCTACAGCATGGTCGAAAGTGAAATTGGCTCCTCGTCTTCGAGTAATATTTAATTTACGTGATAATTTATGCAAAAATAGGTGAAAAGAGAAGAACTAGATGGTGGTAGAGAAAAATTGAAGATGGAGCGATAACGAGAGCACCGTTCGCGATACAATCGGTATCATACTCTCTTCGTTTATCGACATCGTTAAATTCAAAGGTGACGTATCGGAAAAAGTTTTGCAAGCTTTTAATTTTGCCCATTTGTGCGTATTTAATTCTCAATTTGAAAGAGTCGGCAGATTTGGATGCCACTTGTCAAACCCAGCAAGCGAGAGAGTCAGCTTCAATCGTAAAACGAGAAGTAACGCGTTGTCGAGTCATTGGTCCCTTTTATCGTAAGATTCGTATCCGTGCGTATTATTTATGCGGAATCTTTAACGAAAGGTTCGAAAATTTTATCTGTTTTCGCGAATGACCATGTGTTCGAATAAATACACGTGACTCTGAACGCACGATAACGCAATACGAATCATTCGACCAAAAGATAATACTCGAAAAACGAGCAATGGTCTTTGTCGGACGAACGGACTGAATTTTTTCGAGCATATAAAAAATAGAATGGCTCAAAACTTGAAAAACGCGGAGAACAGCGAAGAAAGTATTCCTCTAACGTTGATCTTCAATGGAACTTGGCATTTATCGACATTATTTTATATCAAAATATAATAGGAATAGGAAAGAAAACGATCGTACCTCGTTGCTACTTAGCTGTACACCGGAAAATTATAATTTTTTTATTTTGCTAGAAAGAACGAGTCGAGATCGATTGCAATGACTTTAAAAAATGTGAACATCTGTACGCGATATACGAAGAGATTGATTCGCGCTATTTCAGGGTAGAACTTCGGTTCTCCTAATCCAGTAAAACCTTTCAGTGATCTAAAAGAAAGAAAGAAAGTGGCAAAAGTTTCTTGTGTCCTGACAGACAATCGAATCCAAGATCTTTAAGTAAGTCGAAGTCAGTGTGTCTTAAGTAACCGCACTGTCGCCCGCAAAGGTCGAACCTCTTTTCTACTCTCCCTTCGCTTTTCCAAAGAATAAAAGAAGAATGAAACGTCACAATTTCGAATTGTACTCTCTTTAGAATTCCTCTTAAAAGGTCGGAGCCTTCTATCGCTATATAAAGTGTATTACTACGACAATGGGAATATTTGACAGTTCAGTCGTTAGGTCTCTTATGTTTCGTAATAATTTCAATTTAAACGTTTCGATCGTTCTTGGAACAATGGAAGGAAAACTTTTACGAACGCCTACGCTTGCACCGTACAAAGTACAGCAAATAGAAATAATTGTGAGGCACACGAAGGAACGTACGAGTCAGATTTTAATAATAGTTGCTCGATAATCGAGTACATTATCGGTGATTTAACGTATCGTTTTGGAATATTTTGGTACACGCCGTAGTTTTCGAAGCACCAGCGTAAATGGAAGTTACCATCCGGCGTAGAAACTTCAATCGTAAATAAATCGGCATTATATCTTTCTCGTTGTATCTACTTACCTTATAAATTGTTAATGCGATTACGGTCTGCTGGATACAATGTCTGGAAAAGTTACTTCGATCGCGAACTTTATCATGGTATTTAATCGATACATCAGGACGATATCGATTAACGCAGGGACAGCAGTCGCGTCTAGCCGCATCAACAGTTCCACTCCGCGCTTTACTTTATCGCGAAACTATTTTGCGGTGTTGCAACACGGTGAATAGGTTTAATAAAATTGATCGTGAATGTGGCAAAATTGCCTGTAACGTCATTACGAGATTCGCGCCCGGCACGAGTAGTTTAAAAATGAGCTACTCGCGATATTGCCACTTACTTACCGAAATGAACCACTTCATCTTCAGTTTGAATTCGATTATGCTGCGCGTACGCGCATATCTCTATTTTGATTCGTTTCTTCGTAAGAGAAAAACGAGGTAGGATTAAGTGATTCTTTCCTAAACTATTTTCTGACGGAAGTGCAGGGAGAAAAGGTGCGTGCGGCAATTAAAATTTATGAATTTACTTTAAAGCCTCGGCTGCGTCTACGAAGATAAGCGAAAGGAGGCATGCCAGCCGTAATTGGATTAAAGCGATGAATCGCAAGGTCGTACTTTAAGCTGTTTACGCTCGAGATCGTCGACTCTCTTGTTTGAAGCATATACATATATGCGTCGAATACACATACATACATACATACATACATACATACATACATACATACATATATTTCTTTTTATCGACGCTGCATAATAATGGATACAAGGACTCTCGGTCTTTCGGCGTATTCAGCCCAACGAAGACTCGAACCTCGTGGGCTAACACGATCACGCGACACGACGGCAATAGGGATGTACACTCGACTGGTTCTCTTCTCTAAGAACCGGGAATAAGCCACGTTGCGTACCTTTTGCATAATACAACGTTCGTGTCCCGAGTATTAATACATTATTATGCTAACGAATAGCTTAATACGAGGGGAAATGGGTAGGGGCGATGAAACGGCCGCGGCAACGACGACAACGGCCACGACGAGAGAAAGGAGGGAAGAACGCCGAGATATCCAAGACGGAGAAACGACTTGGGCCCTCCACCGGCGCGTCGCTTTCTCCTGTTGCCGCGTATAATGCCGCGAATAATGCCACGATCCTTTAATGCGATCTTCTGTGACGCGAAGTCGACAATACCTTTGCCCGCCGATAGATATTATGAATTTTCAACAATACGTGCTGCACTCGTGTTCTTTTGTCGAATCATTTTTATCTCTAAGAACGAGTCGAGCGCGTTCCTATCGCGGTACACCGCGAGCCTCTTAATTACCCTAAAATAATCAATGTTAACCACCTCCTGCTGGTGCCTCTTGTCATCGCTACGACGATTCTCTTTCATCGACGCCTCGATATTCGTGTCACGACTACGAATTTCGAGTTGGGGAGTATCGGATTGTCGATCGTATTTGGAATGATCACGACTGAAATCCGTTTCGACGTACGCTGTGAGGTAACGCGATTGTTGTATTTGTTGAATTATTTGGAAGCGACGATATTCAAGTTCTTCCAGTACTTTTGTTGTGACGCCGAGGCGGAGCTTTACAGTGATGTCTGCTCTACGGTAATGTTGTCTTGAATAGCTGAGTTCACTGAAAGTTACTTGCGAGAAGTCACCTTTTTTGTTGTATCGACGGACGAATGAGTGAGAATTAAAAAACTCAATGTGTTTTTAATTTTCAAAAAATCTGGAATATAACGCAGTTAGTTGTAGCATCTACTGTTTTCCAAGCGCTTTTTATTAAACTCTAGTTTCAACCATTGAAGTAGTCTTATTTTATTCTTTCTGATCACCAATACTTTTATCTGCTTGCTCGAAGTCGAGTCGAGGTTGTTCTAAGATTAAATAGCGACTGATCGCGTGAAGATTTGATGGAGTCTGTTGTTGCGATGATATGGAGATGTGATTCGCTACTGCAGAGATTGTCGTCTGTGGAAGTCAGATAGTATTAATGCTGATCGGTGAGTGTATCGGTCAATCAGCTGATGGATTTTGTGCATTCTAAAGACAATCTAGTGCGGAGGCGAAGGTCCCGTGTGGCTGAAGACAGGAGATAGGGATGGGAGGTGCGTTCTGAGAAAGTGGTGCAGGATTTTTTTCCCTGGAGTATGACACCCTGGTGTTCAAGTACGCTGCCACCAGTCTTTTAAGCTGCAAAGGTCAACGACGGTGCGGCTTCAACACGAGTTTTACTGATTTATAGCTTCAAGGAGCTGGGGACGCAAAGACGTTCCATTGTCTTGCACCGCCTAGAGACTCGACGCTTAAGTACGGTACTACGGTCCCGTCATGGCCCAAGCGCAGCGTCGGGTCACGTAAGAGCCGCAAGAGTATTCATCGAATTATTTAGAGGCGACGATATTTAAGTTCTTTCAGTATTTTCGTTTTTCTCTTCGTCTTGATCTTCCACCGATTATTCCGTAGGGATTAACGCGTAGGTGTCTTTGGTTTTTTGGAAATGTCCCTCCTTTAAGATTTACGTTTCTGCCTCCAAAATTATGATTGATTTCGTCGCGATCGATTTGGTATCTCTCTTCTCTTCTGGCCTTTGCACGCGTTGGCATTTGATGTATTCTATCTTCCTCTTTCATAAAACATGTAAGCTTTTGCGAGATGCGATTCTAGAGTTGCATAATGTAGCGTAATATCGAATCGCCACGTCAAAAATTTGATGAACGATATTACGTAACATCTCGATATCGATTTTTGATAGATTTCACATATCCCGTTACCGTAATAATGAAACGAGGGGATTACTTTCGTGTTTCCTTCGGCGTATTGCATACGAATACGCGATTAAAAGGCATCAATCACCGTCGGGATTTTCTGTGTTTTCATTGTTTCCGCGTCATTATTTGAATACTTTATCGACGATTTAACGAGAGGTTGCCGTCGAACTTGCGAATTCGTTCGTGTTCGTTCTACTGATTTTCTAGAATAAATCTCGCGGAAATGAATTCCACGTTTAAGATTTCCCATGTATTATCGCAACGACGCAGCAACGCGTAATAGAATAGATATCGTTCTTCAAGCGATGCACGATTTTTAATCGACCATCGATACAGGGTGTAACGAGACGAAAAAGTACGACGATCGTGTCGTGCATGATCAATTTCGTAAAATGTGGCGCTATATTTTATTAAAGTACGAGTTTGATCTAAAGATTGATCTAACGATTTAAAGATCTTCGTAAATTCAGCTTTCTTTCAGCCAATAGAGAGAGCGATGAAAATCTGCTATTTTTGATTTACGCGTACGTTACGAATCTACGAATCTGATGGGAATAGAAGCAAGAGCGGACGAGGGGAAAACGAGAAACAGGAATATCCGGTCGCGATAGCGCGTGATTAAAGTTGGCCTCGCGTTCGGCATCTACAAATTAATTTCGATATTTGCAGATAACGGCTGTCCTTAATCGCAGTCGATAGATAACTCGTTTACACTGCGAATAATACTTTTACAAATTGTCGCCGATGATCGTCATAAAATAGATAAACGGATCGATAGATTCTAAAAGATAGTTTTCAAGCAATACGAATAAAATGGTAGAATCACTGCTTTCAAGATGTCCTAAATTTACCGCACGATCGATCCATCGTCTCTTCTTATCGACTTCTTCTTTGTCATTAACTCAACGAAGCCAATTTCTTCTTACTTAGTGGCTAGGTCTCGACGCACCTGGTGTGTAGAAAAGCTCGTTAAGACACGCGTGGATGAAGGAAGACGGAAGAGTGGCAGAGATTTCGTTTCGAGGAAACGACCTTTGCTACCCCTAAAAACGATCGTTTCGTATCGTAATTACAAGACGATCGAAGGACTTCTCGAAGGAGGGCACACGGAGTGTCTATAATTTCTAGGTCGTCGAGCATTTGGTCCCGCGACACTAAAGTCTTAGACATACAATGCTGGTCTTTAAGAACACCTCCGTCGTAAGGCTACAGAACCTTTTAGCCACCCGCAACATGGATTGTCTAAATATCATCTACAATGAGTTCCGCCCCTGGCAGGGGAATGAGGATTTAAAGGTCTCACCCAGGACTTGAAAAAACTCTGCTCTAAACTTCTTAGGAACATTGAACGTCCCCTACCACGAGGAGGTGGAACCATCCACTAAAGGCGAAGTCTTGGGTGATAGTGAACTGAACGAGTTCGAAGGTGATCGGAACCATTGTCTGATCGTACTATAGCCTAGATGTCATGTTGTCTTGATAGAACATTTTCATGAATATCGATTTTGAGGTCGGCAAATTCCCTGTACTTTTTGCATCAGCGTGTTCCTCAGAATGCCGCGACGGCCCGAAGAGCAGTTAGCACTTGAACGACACCTTTCGCGCCGTTGTTTGTCTAAGACAAGAGGAAGGCGAGGACGATGACAGCGCATAGATAGAAATTCGCATTCGCAAGGCGAAATCGTAACGGTATGGCTTCGGCGTGTACGCCGTTTTGCGATGAGGTATGGACGGATGCGACGTCACGGGAGTTCGCGCCGTGATCTATGGTGGCTGATAATGAAAGCGGAGAGGTGAGATACCGCGTTGCAACTATACCGTATAAGCTATAGTTTCCGCGGGTGGTACCGTCATACGGCAATGCAGGTGAATCCGCAGAATCGTGATGGTCTTGTTTCACCTCTCTCTCCCGCCCTTCCTTCTACCAGCTTCCATCCACCGACGCCGCTATTCATCCTCTTTGTCCTTACGCCACGAAATTATATGCCAACAATGCGTAGAATTCGGGTTCAAAACGACGATAAAAGCTTGAATTATGAATATATCGGCTTCATTCGCGCGCGTTGTTCGAGCGATTCAAAATATCGTCGTGCGATAACGCGCGCACCGCGTTACGGGAGGAAACAAACCGATACCCGCGTGAACATCGATATATCGGAGCTCGAAGCGCACGCGAGCGTCTAACTGCGTGGCGCGTACGCTTTTGCGAAGCTTTGCCTCGTTAGGTACGCACTACTTACTTACGAACCGACTGCCTTCGATAGCACTTCAGATACGAATTCGATGGAATTGGAAATTTTTTTTCAAAATTTTACTCTTTGTCGTTGATAGCAGCGATTTTCTTTGGAGGATGTTAAATAAACATCAGAGTTCGGAACGCGTACGAATGTGTAAGTATGCTTACGCGTACGCCTTTGCGACGTCTTGCCTCGTTAGGCATGCACTACTTACGAGCCGACTACCTTCGATAGCATTTCAAACACGAATTCGATAGAATCGGGAAAATTAGTTTCAAAATTGTACTCTTTGTCGTCGATAGATTTTTTTTTTCGTTCAGGGACCATCGTAGACTCCGGAGTGCGGCGAAGACATCGACTTGTTCCAAATATACGAAAAGTACAATTTTTAAAATCGCGATTTTTAGCTTTCGATATTTACGAGTTTATTCGGGGGTAATATGCCAACGAAGGAGGTACTATCGTTCCCGTTTTAACGAATAACTCGTTTTTTAAATTCGATTATCTATCGATATTTCAACTCCAGTGACAATCGCGACGCACTCAGGAAATATACATATTTTAATCGAAGACGTAATTTCGTAATTACGATGGTCCTTCGGGAATAAGAAAATAAAACGAGCTTCTCGCAGAACTCGATTCTTCGATTATACGCCAACTTTTCAGTTACCTACCTACCTACCTACTTACGCTTCGACGGAATCGAGTTTCCGCGTAAAAGCTCCTTTTATGCGCGGCGTTGTTCGCTCAGAAAATTCTTTCAAGTGAAATCGGTAGAACGTCGACGAGGTATCGACTCAACTTAGCGCTCGCTAAATATTGCTGTGATTGAGAATACGATATGATCGCACTGATGGAATTTTGATGTACCAGGAAAGAAGAAGAGCGATATATACGTACCTACGCGTCGATGTCACGCTAAAAGCGAAAGTTTAACCATTTTCTGAGCTCTTTTAACTTGATCAATGATTTTCATAAACACGACTTACATCGAGGAGACGGCGAACGCGCGAGCGAAGCGAGAAAAAAATCAACGAACTGTGATATGTCGTGAAAATTTTATATGAACTTCGTCAAACTACATTAACGAAGAGTTATCATATATGTATATAATTTATACAAATTTGTAAAACGGTCCTACGCAATGGTGAATGCTTCGTTGAATAACGATTTTATTTAATTAAAATGGCGTTGTCAAGTGCACTTCTTTTTGTGAAACTATGCACACTAGTATGATGGAAACGTGCCTTTTAGCATTATCGAACGACTAAACTTTGTTAATTCTAATAAAACTATCTTTCTTTCATTCCATTCTCTTCTCAATGTTATACAAAAAATTTTGATACATGGTCGCGAAGAGAAGAATCTTCGAAGCCCGGATTACGATTTTTATTCCAGATAGTAGATCAACGAGGATCGGAACTGAAACGCGGACAAGAGCTCGTGTGGATGTCGCGTAACCTAGAAAGTTCGTGCGAGCTTCTTATAAATCGATCGGCTTTCGGTACGGTCGTCTGAAAACTCATCTGAAACTCGGATTAGGAGATCGTGTAAAAAAGGGAGTGACCAGAGAAGGGAGAAAATGAAGACGGGAGACGAGAGGAAAAACGAACGAATTCGACACGGTGGAAAGGAGGCTATAGGATTACGAGGCCGAATTTTTCATCGTTACGTTGGGACAGAGATATAGGAGAGAGTGAGACTTGCCCGAAGTACCGCGTTAAGTACAAAGTATGTAGAAATGTAACGAGTAGCATCGTGGGTTGATACACGTGTGTCTGTTTTTATGACTTTGATAATATAGTAGCAACTAATTACGAATGACGCGAAACGAGAGGCAAATAACACCGTGCTATCAATTTTTAGGCAAAATATGAAATGACGCAGGGAAAAGAGATAAAGTATACGAAGCAACCACAAATTTTATCTCTATGGTTTTTAGCGACTGCATTAAATACGATTTAATACGTCAAGGAAATTAAATAATATCTTTTCATGTTCGTTGGTATTACCTTAATACTGTCATCTGGAGAAGACGTAGCTCACGGTCAAGTGGATCAGCCAGAGATTCAGGACAGCTCGAGAAACTCCGTTGCCATCGTGAACGGCTGCCGGTAATTCACCTGTATCGCAAGGAAAAAAAATGTACGTTAGTGTCGAAGAATGAACGAAAAACCGATCGTTCTCGGGTTCGAACGTTTTTCGCGGTAATCGCAGTCGTCCGTTATTATGTCGAAGCATGGTTTTAATGGATATCTCATAGATGCGCGAACGCATCACGGTTGCAAAATGAAAAGTTTACGCTCAGCTTTCTTCTTTTTTTCCCCGCTTCGAGCTTGCGTCGTTTCGCTTTTACCGAGACGAACATCGAGAAATTAAGGACGTAGCAACACTGTAGGACATTACGATCAAGATACTCGGAGACATTCGTAAATATTCGATTATTTTAGAACAAATAAACGCGGCGGTGCACGCGTGTCATCGACTCGAACGCATTTGTCATTTCGTTAATGGTAGTTCCGTCTATAGGTTTTCCGTCAGGCGCAGAACCACGATGGTTAAGGCCGACGTATTTTGGTGGCCTCCGTTTAAGCGAGCGCGAACGCATTTCGCTCGAGTTACGTTTCCTGGATAATAGTTGAATGCTCCTGGTTTTCATGAAATTAGGCAGTCCCTTATTAATGGCATTTCCGTCTCGTACGTCGTCTTTCTCTCCCCCTCTCTATCGTTATTTCCCTCCGCTTTCTTCTCACTCCTCGTTCCATTCTTAACGAGAAAGAGAAATAGATGGAGAGAGAGAGAGAGAGATCCGCTCCTTCTCTTCTCTTCTTCTTTCGTTTACGTCCCTGGCATCGACTTTGGATCTTGCGGTTTTACCAGTACAGAGCCAACTTTTCTCCGATGCGTCGTACGAGCGTCAATAGCCCTGGATATTCGATTGGGTAAAACGATCATCGATCGATCGTATTTGCAAATGGCGTTTCCTTTCCTTTGGGAAAAGCGTCCTTCTTATCGTATTTCTTCTCGTCGAGGGAAACGAGCTAAGCAACCGATATTTTTGAATTATTCTCGACATTGTTGCGCGAATATCAACGTACGATGTTGTTTCGTCCTCGTTTTGCTACGAACTACCACCGCCAGTAATTGAAAAACGGAAAAAGGGGAGAATGTATGTTGAGAACCTTTATCGTGTTGAGCGTTGAATTTTTATTTCGAATATTTATTCTCGAAAGCTTCAGAGTGACCAGTAATAAAGCAAAAGTGTACGTTTGGCTTTGAAAACATTTTATTTTCGCACATTTAGAATTTTGCGAGAAAATCCATTTATTCGTCTAATGATTTTCTTTTTCATTTAGCAAGGATTTTCTATGTAGCGCAACGTTGAATTTACTGCCATTATTGAATGGAAAATTTAAATATTTTTATTACATAAAAATGTTCTACATTTTAAAAGTTAAAAAGTTAGAAGTTTTATAAATCTTATTAGGCAACATAGAAGACAACTACGTTACGAATGCACATTCAGTGGGATTATTCATGTGCAGTTTGACTCTCATTTCAGTATTGTTCGTGTATCATTACCGTTTCTCGTTATAATTGAAGTTGTTTTATTTCTTCGTAACGTGTAATTTATGTTCATCTTACATTTTACTCTATCTTTCGTAACATTCGCATTTCGCACTCATTGCGATACATCATTCCCTTGCCCTTTCATTTTCATTCCATCGGATGTTACCGGTTTTACCGTCTATTCTTTCCATTAGTTCTCTTTTCTCTCACAATGTTCTCCCATTTTTCTCGTCGACCGAAGGCGGTCGAGTATAAGGTTTCTTACACTCGGCTCGATTCACGAATCCTTGTCTATTTTTCTCATCGAAGAAGTTCGAGTATAAGATCTTTCGTACTTGACTTCGTCGGTGAATCTTTTTTATTTTGCTTCCTTCGAAACCTTAAAGAAGAAGATTGGTTCGTGTACGAAATCAGCGAAGTACGATCGAAAGTATCATCGGTTATCTTTATCGATAATTCGATTAACGACGTATCTAACATACTTTTATTATTTTACGATACTACCTGTCAACGAAACCTCGTCTTGATATTTATGACTAAAATTTGAGATGGTTTTTTAAATCATTAGATTGTCGCAAAATTGCCAAAAAGTTTTTTTTTATATTTATGTAATAATGAATACATTCTATCATACTGCTAATAAAAACTAATGAATTTATAAGTATTTACGATTATATATTTCTAGCAGCGTATTTATTATCGTTGTTGATTTTCTAGCAGGATGAACGAAAATATTTAATTGGGGAAAAAGTATTGCGGATTTTAGCAGTAAATGTTCTGTGAAAACACAACATTTTTCTTACGTTTGAATGAACATTATCAAACCAAGTATGTTCCATTTTGATCTATAACTTTTTTTCATTTTTGGGATAGACCCATTATTCCATCGGTGTAGAACTTCTGGGTTTTTTTTTGGCGATAAACCGAGACGAGTGATTAACGTCAAAATCTCCAATGTAAAATCGAGCGAACCATCTACCGGCTGTTGATTTTTATGGAGTACCATGACCGTAAACGGCACAAATTTTTTCATGAGCCTGAGTCGCGTTATCACCTTGATCGAAGCGATAGTGTAAAATGTATCGAATTTTCTCAGTGATTTCACTCATGTTTAAATCGTCATAACTTTTGCCTGGATCCGCCAACTTAATCTTTCGAAGCCATCTGAGCATAAAAATCCGCGATACTTTTTCCCCAACCCAATATATAACAAAAAATGACGAACTTTTGATCTCGTGAAAAATCAATGCATGTGAATAACGACAAAACCGACACGATTTCGTTATCTAGAATTTTTTGGCAGTGTACCCTCTCGCACGATTAATGTAGATATTCCACAACAATCGCGTATAAACGATATAACTTGTTCGACAATAGGTTCCGAGCTGTCAGGTTTCCTTGTTCACTGATACATCGATTCACGTACGCTGCATGCAATTTCTGAATGTGGCAAACCATTCTCTATGGCTGAACCAGAGACACGCGTAGTAGGACTTCCTATTGGCCACTTCCTACCATGCCGGTTCAACACCACAAATACCAATTCTCTACCCTTGTCCTTTGGTCACCCACGAGGGATAACCTTACTTCCCTTTTCTGATTTCTACTTTGCACGAACTAGATGGGCGTATCTTCTTTCTCTCCTTTTTTTTTTTGGATTTATTCGCATCGGAAGGAGTCTTGAGCGCGCTAAGGTCTCGACAAAATACGATGCCAACCCTCACTCGTAATACTTGGCTCGTTCCGATAAAATCTAAGAAACGAAATGTTCGCTTAGTACGTTCCGGAGATAATTTATTAACTTAATAGAAGCACTGTAAATGTGATCTTATAGGTGGAATTACAATGTTAATTTTATCGATAAATTAAGTTGCAAAACGTGAATCGTAGTATGATTCGATACTCAACATTTATAGCGAGTTTTATATAATCGCAATTAAAAATGTATATGTGGGTGGATACAAAATTAAAAATGAATGGAACATCACTTCAAATCCATTTTATAACGAAAATGACAAATAAATCTAAGCGTGTTTCGCTGCCTTCGCTCTTGTTACTAAAAATTAAACATCACGAAGATCGAAGGCTAGAGAGGGGCTTTTCACACTAGTTCAATACGCTTAGTTATTTTCATATAATTTTATCAACTTTTCAACTACGTATTCAGGTAATCCCATGCTGATCGAAAATACACGCAAGAGAAAGTATCCGAATGTACTAAAACGCATAGTAAAACGTATGTTCTTATACTACGAACCGATAGTAGTACTCGTCGTTTCTTAGGCCATTCCAAAACCAGGACGCTACCCTAGAAGAGAAATCACCTCAAGGTGAGAGGGCTTGACCTCGTGCACTCTGACGTAATCCGGTAATTTCTCTTTCTTGGCTGCCTTCGAAGGTTATGGTGGTAAACCAGAGGCGAGCGCCAAACAGAGGCGAGGTAAGGAGTGAAGAGGGAGAGAGAGGGAGAGAGAGAGAGATAAACGAGCGCTAGGTGGGAGTAATTAAAATATCAGGTTGCTTGATACGTTGCTAATCAACTCAGACATGGGATATGTTTGGAGGCATTAAATTTGGGAGAACCCCAAATTTCCGAGCTGAATGCCCTTAAGCCAATTACCTGGAGCTTCGTTCTTCCGTGTCCTACACATTCACGAATGGAATCATCTTCGTCTGATTGTTCTCTCTTTCTCATTCTCCCTCTCTGTGAGCATTAGCGAGATTACCATAGTACCAGATGTAATTCAAACGCGAATTTCGACCAATTTCAGTATCCTTGTACCTACGAAGGTACTACTCGATATCCCTTATCCCTAGTTATAGAAAGACCGGACCATATGTGCGAGTAACGAATATTACGTTCGGATTGGTTGTGGTATTATCGATGCAGCTGTGGTATTCAACGGCAAACATCTCGCAAACATTATGGCCATAATTAAACTCTGGGTGGATCGTTAATAAGAAGAATTCGAAAATTAGGCGAACGACTACAAAGATCATCTACACGATGGAGATTTACCAAGTTAGTTCAGCTTTACGATACTGAAGCGATACGCGAAGCGTTAAGCGTAGAATTAATGGAACGCTCACCATCACGATCTAATTTACTGAACAAATCTTATCTTGTGATACTAGTCTCTTATATCAGCTGAAATTACGAACTGACCGAAGATAAAAAACGATCTTCTTCCTCGATAAAAAAAAGTAATTTAATTTTCTTGAAAGGAAAAAATAGGGGAAACCGGTATGCGAATAACATGCAATATTCTAAAGTTCTTTACGACGCAAGGATTTTCGTAAATGCGTTCGTAAAGGTTAAAAACTTTCGTTAACAGCGAAGATATGAAATTTAAGGAAAGTGAGGAAAGCAGAACGACGTCAAAATTGGTCATCGTTGGAAGAAGGTCCTGTGTAACGTGCCACTTACTCCTCTTCCGTCTTCGATGAATACCCTATTATTCCGGTACGAGGGTACGGTAGTGTTATTCCTGACCCTAGAGAAGTCATGTTCCGTCAGCCTTTGGGTTAAAAGGCATTAGCGTGGCTCATGGACGACGTCACGTAAGAAGATCACCGTACGTGTTTCCGCCCTCGTGCTACGAAATAAAGCTGGCAAATGGGGTTAAAAAAGTGACGGCGCGATAACGCTCCGCCCTCTCCTCTACTCTCTCGTTCCTTCAGTTCCGTCATATCGTAGTCTACTTTCATCCTGGTGCACACAGAGGTAGCCGCGCGCGCGCGAGTGTAATACGTATCTTCGTCTCTCGTCGCACGCCTCATTTTCATGCTGTGGTAACATTAGGCTGCCGGTGCACTTCCATTTCCATGAAACGTGCGTCGTTCTCGACGACGAGGCGTTAACAGTAGTGGCCATGGATGCTATCAAGATTGCACGAAGGCTGCCTGTATTCGACCGTAGTGTCGACGTTGTTGATATTTAATCAGCGAGCTACAGTGAAGCTTTGTCGTTCTTTATACGATACCTCGTAAAGTAGAATCATTCAACGATCTTTCACGATGCTTCGTATCTTATGACGATACTTTATGCGGATGTGTGAAGAGCGTTAAAGCTTCTTTGTAAATTACGTAAGATTTCTAAGTGTAATACTGGCTGCGATATGGTCTGCTCGTAAAATCAAAGACGTAGGTCCTTGACTCGATAGCTTTTCATAGCCGAAACAAGGAAATTAGTTCCGTTCGAAGACGTGGCTATTTCAATAAAGTGAGCCGTTTATTTTGAAAGTGGCCTAAGTCCGTTTATACTTAAATCGAGATATTTAAGGATTTGTGTTTCGATGCAATTAAAAATATACGTACAGGATACTGTTGAGTCATACTGCTTAAGTGTATCTAAAGGAGTTAAATTTACAGTTTCTATTATTA
>JAITYT010000249.1:1195088-1214992 GCA_025433975.1 Liostenogaster flavolineata | reverse complement strand
CTCTCTCTCTCTCTCTCTCAGCCTTCAGGAATCTGCTCCATCTCGTTCATCTTGTTACTTCTGTGAAAAACAGAAAATTAATACGTTAAGCTTTGTAATTCTGATCGTCCCGTCGGAGATAGCAAGGTTGGCAGTAAGTAAAAATATCGATATAAAGATAAATTTTATTGCAAATTATTTCGTAGAAAATTAATGGAATAGCATTATACGTAGTCTATTAAATAATTCTCTTGGTTCATTTTCATAACGTTTTCATTAACGTTGCTTGTAAACGTAATTTTTTAATGCTTTAATAACCACGTTTGATCGATGTTCCTACCAATCACGTACGATTATTATATCATTATGAACGATTACGAATGATAATAAGACCATAACTACGGTAAACCATCAAATTTCTGGTAACCAGTGTCAATACAGCATTTCTAAATTAATGAATTTTTGAGATTTGGGCAATGCGCATGTAAATAGCTATCTGATATATTAATTTTATAATAAATTGTACAAATTTTACGGAAACGTTACTGTATCGCATCGAAGGTACAGTGTCGAAATCGATGGCGGTTTATGACAGAGAAATGAGAATTTAAATGAATTTTCAGTTAACTCAGTCACATGAACGCGTTACACATAAGAGAAATATTACCCGTTTTGCGATACTAATTGGTATAACCACGCGGTTGAACGTGCGTGTACGCGATTCCACATCGACGAATCAAAGTAAATATCGGTCTGAAGTTTCACCGAGAAATACGGTAGTTAACCGACTCAGTTAACGAATTAAATTATACAAGAAAACCAGCGATAGCGTATACACATATCCGTATTCTACCGACGAAAAGTACTTGGAGAACATTTCCAAGCATTTTCCCAATTGTCGGAGCTCGATCGTTATTTTTGAACGAACTTGTGCTCCTCTAATAATTATGAAACGTTTTTAATTCTTCGACCATGGATTCTATTCGCTAATTAAAGGGTCACTCGAAGGCATTTCAAAATAAATTCGACTTTTCGCCACGATACCTTCATCCGCGTGTACTCGCCGTGGTTTACAATTCATTGCAGAAATCCTGCTACGATCGTTGTTACGTAAAACAAAGATTCATTCGCTGTTTAATCGTCTGTATTTAAAGTGTGTTTATTTGATTTTATTACCGAATATTTTAAGAGTATAGCCATGTAATGAAGCGCGATTTGTTTAATACGAAACGTTTTACTGGATTAAAAAGAATAGGAATAAAGCTTGGCGAGTGTTAAATCCATAACGGAATTCATAAACTTACTACACGTTCAAGAGTATTTACTATGCATACAAACCATTTCCATTTGCTAATCATAGCTCTCTATTCAATCGGATTTCCTGTCATGTTCCGAGAGGTCACGCGTGGTTTGGCAAAGTCATTGAGCCAAAACGGTTGGCTTTGTCCCACGAAATAACTTGTCAATTTAAATCAGACACGTTATGTAGTACCACGACGGTCGATTTGTTTTTACGCATAATTATATGTATATTAAAAAGCGATGATTGGTATTTTGTCAACCATCGACGATAGTCGATTCCGGACGGTCAATCGTGTCTGTTGGACTCACGAAAATGGACATTACGAAAATTAAATCGTGTATACGTGATGTATTTCGCATTTTATTCTTTTTTTTTTTGATCAAAGGCCAAGCTTCTAGTCATTAATTTCGAATGCATCGACCTACATTTCCGATGCGTTTTTGAGAACTTGATAGCAAAGTTCTCGTTGAATCGTCTTAGACGGTATATCTAACGACGCGAGTCATTCGTGCTGTTATATTTCATGCAAAACGCGGGTCTTGTTTATCCCAAGAATCTCGTCAACTTTCTCATTAAAACTAATTAGTTTCATAATATGGAGTTCGTTAGTGCTTATTATTCTTTATATTTCCTAGACAATGTGTTTCTTTAGGACGCGAATCCGCGCATGCGTCTTTTTTTCGTAAAGCCACGTTCATCGTGTACTCTTCGAGTACGATAATATCAAATGCCTATAGAGACGACTCATATTTATCATCGTTTCCTTGTATTAGAGAGACCGAGAAGTAAACCATTATTTTCTGGTGTAACATTCAACTTTATTTAAAAAAGTATATTATTCAAAACCACGAAATATAATTTCCATCCTCTTTAATTACCTCTTCCCATATTTCATAACAATGTTTGCTCCACCGCGTGTAGATACAGGCTAACTCAAACTAGACTATCTGAAAATAATGGCAGACATCCTAGTTCTTCTAATATGTAACGTGTATATTAAATTTCACTTCGATTTAAATGTAAAGTCTGGCGCACAGATTAATCCTAGAGTAGTATTAAATAGTATAGAATTAATATATTGCGTTCAAATTCTTGACTGAAGATCGAACATGACACGTTCGAACGTGTCGAACTTGCATTAGCATTTTACGTCTGTATGTGCATTTCCCAAGAGGCATAACGACGTACTCGTATCGTACGTACGCATAATTACGTCTAATTTAAGTATCTAATTAAACATTATAATTGGAAGGTAAACGAGATTTGTCAAGAACGATTCCGGCAGGAGGCACTGCATACTGACATTACCGGTGAATTCTCACAGAATACGCTCCTCTATAACACGATGAAAAAATCGCGATTAATACTTGTAAAGTGCTATAAACTATTTCATATGGTGCGTCTGATTTTTGACATACAGAAGTCCGGAATCGTCGACAGTGGTATGACAAAGACAAATGAACGACATCGACTAGATAAATGTTTTCTCCTCGCGTTAACTTTGAGCAGCACTTAGGGGAGCTATAATTATTCAGAAAGTGTCGAAACGCTCGGGAACCGTTGTCGAAGTTCGTTGAATCAGTCCCTCTTCCGGTTAACGATTTGATCGTTATGTCGCATAGTTGGCGAGCGTCATTACATTCTACATGCACGAATTTCTTGAATTTTCGAAGTTAAATCTACAACTTGTTTTAAACTTATTTTATCGAATTAAAAAGAAAAGAAAACTTATAAAACGTGTATGGGGATAATACGAAAGGGCAACACAAATCATAAAATTATTTCGTGTCTATAAATCGTCCTTTTTTCTTTCGTTCTTTTTATCTCGCAGATAAATCATTAACGAGAGTATCAGAGTTTTATTACAGTCTGTTATTTTGCGGTCAGGTTGTGTTTGTAATGCTGTTTGCGCTGACCTTGAAACTAACACATCGATCGTGGCGCAGGTGCCTTTGGATGGTGTTGAACGGGGTAAACTTCTAAATTACGTCGTGAGACGAATACCATTGAGTCGAAGCTTAATATTTTAGTTCTTATCCGCATCTCTCGAAGTATCAACGAAGAATTACAAAAGAAGCTTCCTCTTGACGTCGCAAGCTTTCCATTTGTAATGATTTGTTCTTGATGAATGAATTCTCTCTTATTAAATTAATAAGACAATTGTGAATTGCAAATAAATTATGAAATGACATGAAATAAAATAAAATTTGCGTAGAACATAAAACGTAACAAGTAGTATGACAAAGCGAACGATAATAATTTTATATTGTCAATTATTTTTTTAATATTTGTTATTCAGATAATTTAATTTGCTAATTAGATATAATATTCATTTATATAATTCAAGGATAGATAAACACAACATAAAACGAATTAAGTAGTGTACTCGTATTGTTGTGTTTATTATAATGTTACAGCGATAATGAACCAGTTGTCGTTCTATATTACCAAGGAATTATACGGTATTACCTGAAATTACATTATATGAATATGTTGGCACGAAGCGTCATTGTGGAAAAGCATCCTTGGTTGCCGTTTTGTCATCATTTAGGAAATTAAGTGTAACTCGAAGTGACATTTCTTAATACTACAAATATATCCGCCTCATTTACCTTTTGACATTTTACCCTTTTAAAATACAGTGCAAAGCCTTGTTCGAACGACTATATTTCTAAGCGATTGTATCCCTTAAAAGTAATTCCGATATTACATATAAAATTATTAATCTTAACGTGTTTTAATCCAAAACATGGTTCGTATATTTTCGTGTTATCGACTTTGTATTAATCTCAAAAGAAAACGATAATTTATGTGACGTTTGGTCGACAGAATTTTTTTTAGGTATTTTCAGGACATTTACACTTCTCCGTTCTAATTTCACGATCGTTTTTTAAGATTTCTTTAGTGGTTTTGCCACTATCAACTTTGAGTGAATGGAAGTGACATATCGATCGATTGCATTTTCATTGACCTCTCTATCATATATTATACATTACGTATAGTTTTCTTCGCTATCGTAAGGGCGTAGATAAATATAAAATAAAAAAGAAATTCAGTCGTTACTGGTTAAATCACGTTATATCGTTTGAAAGAGATATTTAACGATTCCAAACCCACACGCAGTTACGGGTTCGGTACGGTGCCGCGCATCCTCGGAATACCTTAGAAATACGTCGCCTAATGTCACCTCGCTAACGTCGCTTTAATGGCTCACAAATTTTAGCGGCGCTCGGTGCGCATTCGCTCGTTCCACGACTGCGAGAAACTTTTCGAGAAATCTGGGCCAAACGGTGGAACGAAGAGAGGAAAGAGTGAGAAGGAACGAATGGAACAGAGGAGAAGCGACAAGAGGAGTGTGTATGTGTGTACGTGAGTGTGTGTGAGAGAGAGAGAACGATTTAGTCTCGGCGCACCAACGGCACCAGGATATTCTGGAATTAATGCGCTTCGATCCGTACCGGATACCTATTATGCTACCTTCTCATTAATATATCTATCCAATTAATCGGATCCCATTATTTTAGACCGACGTGAAACAAATAAGCGCAGTCGCACGTGGTAGGTATAACGGTAAATATACGATGTACAAATTCTTACAAATGTCACTGACACTTTAACGTATATCTTGCGTTCGTTGTCTCGGTACCGTTTCTTCATCGATTAATTCCTTACTTGGTAAGGTAATTGAACGTTGTATTTCGATGCACCGGATATAAGCTACGCTTAAAAATGAATAAACGAACGATAATCTCATCTTAAGTCGCTCAATGCCGTACTACGTGCTCTCACTATTAATACTGCAGTACCTGTATTCCGATATTCATTTGCGCCTTAGTAACAGTAGGAGCATTATGAACCACAAATGGAAATTTACATCGTCTTTCGAATATCCCGCTTGTATTAACTACGCATTTAATGAGCTTTATAACGAAGTGAAACCGTAGGATAATGCTGGTAACCGTACGATCGATTCCTTTGACTATCTTTTATCGGATTTTCTCGGCCTCTTTTGAATCGAATCGCCTAATTCGTAATATTGCTCAAAGTTCTGTCTTCCGATCAACGTCTTCGATGATAATAACGATATTGCGTTATTTTTTTAACGCATAGTGAAATACACAAAACTATCGATATCCTCGATGCATTGTCACGAAATAAAATGTAGCTAACGATTCTGTAACTCGTGTAAATAGCAAATCCATATTACTTCCAGCAATCTGTGTAAGGATGCGTTAAGTGGAAAAAACTTTTGTTCATTTTGAACATCGACTATACTTTTCGTAGACGAAACCGTACAAGGGTTTCATCTTCTCCGTTATACAGAACTCATTGAAATACAAAAGTTGTGACACCGGCAAATTAAAGGGAAGAAAGGAGCGACTATGTATCGTCGAAGAAGGCAAACTCGTAACAAGAAATCTTTCAAAAGTGTACAAGAAAGAGCCACCAGGTTAGTTACAAGAAATAAAGGAAATGTGGCTGTTGATTGGGCCGTTAAAGCATCGTTGTCCTGCCAAGATTTTCTCGCTTAAAATTCCAGCCTTAATACTTTGAAAGTTTGTCGGATCTTCGTCTACCATCTTTAGATTTTCCGCTAAGTTTTCACCTACAATTTCGATCGCTCGCTTCTCGGCAAATTACGATCTAATAGCTTGCCTAATACCATAATAATAATATCGACGTGATCTTATACTTGATCCAAAATATAATTAAACGCACCGATACTGTTATAAATAAAAAATGTTGGGTGAATTAAATTTTAAACTCCGTCGAATTTTCCTGAGATTATGAGATCGATAATACGAATTATTAATATCACTGCGCAAATCATTTGTCATTTTACACAGAATATTTTACTCTTAGTACGCATTACTTTGTCAAAGTGTTCGACAAGGAACGATCAGAGTTATGACTGTACGTGACTTAATTCAAATCTTTCAGAAAAGAAGCGTACAATTTCTATATGCTGAACAATCGACGTCGACATTTTATGACAGTACCTAAAATTACACGGATGCCTTCCCTTAAAGTTTCAAGAGGAACAGTGATTTTCATGCCTATCTTCCATTCCGTAAGCGAATACCAGCGCGTCTCCAAATTCTAACGAGATATGGCGAAATTCTTTTCACAAGAGCACAAGATCAATTATGACTAAATAAAGCTAGCTTAATTATCAACACATGCAATAATATCTTAATACACATTTATTGCTATTAGAAGTGACAATGGGCGAAAGATTCACCTTTGCGACTGTGTATCGCATGCCGTGATTTTACATCTTCATTTTTATTAGATTCAAGGCATTATTTAATTCGAATTAGATATTATTTAATTCGTAGTGTTATACAATGTGTAGATCTTCCAAACGATCTCATAGCAATTACAATTAAAACGTTACACGCGCAGCAAGTTGTTACCATTTAACAAACTACATTGAGAAATTCATAATTTAGGCAATAGAAACGCATGTGAGAAATCTGCTTATCTCATTAGTTCGATTGTTTAATTATCGAATTATTGGTGAACTAACTCCGCCAATGTCGGTCACATGCCCGTAGGAAATGGAAGGAGGAGTGTGTGCTCGACCTACAGATTTACTTTCCTATTAACATTTTTATCTTTATTTCTCGTCATTCATGGAAGGAAGCGTACGCAGTAAAGTGATGTGAAGTGATGATAAAACGAAATTCGCGTATACGTGCGGCAGTACGAATGGCGCATTCCAAGAATCGTTGTTCGTCCATGCGCTGCTAACATGCTTTCGTGGTATACATTTTCAGTTACTTTATCAAAAAGTCTTTAAATTTACATTTAAGATTAATAGTAGACTGTACATTTTAATAAAACGAACACAATTGTAAGTTCAAGATTCGAATAACTGTGTAACGATTAGATGATACTTTCCATTATAATAGTAAATGATTATGTGGATATGTGCGTTGGATGAGAGAAAGATGGAGAGAATGAAGGATAGCGAAAAAAGGAGTACTTGAGCGAGAAAGATGGTAGCCTTATCTCGTGCCGGATGCTGAACACCGATTGCCAGAAATAAAAGTAACGCTTGCTATCTCGCTCAAAGATGGATCTTGGTAAAACAAAGAAAAAACAAAAAATAAGGAAACCTTAGTGTAGGATACGGGGAATGGACGAAGCGCGGCTTTACTATCGTGAGATTTTCGCCGTGTGCGGAGACGCACATAAAAATAAACGTGAATCGAGCTTTCCTTCTTTTATGCGAGTATTAGATCCATCGTCCGGCTAAAATCCTATCCCTTTTCACCTACGTTAAAACGCATCGTGAAAATGATTCTTCGAAGAATTAAAAATATACGATTTCATGACAAATACTCGTGAATATTATATGCAGGAAAATACCGCATGAAGTCTAGTAATTCTCTTGCTTAGAAAAGAAGTAAGAATTAATAAAGTGAGTTGCTTGATTAAGATTCGAATTCGATGCAGCTATTCTGTCGTTTTTGCGTATCTATATATTCAAATCTCAAATTGACGATCGTATTTATCAAAGTTTGCGCGAGATAGATTCCGCGAACGGGGAAATCGATTTATGATCATTATATTTCTAGAAATGAAACGATAACGGTGCGTTTTCATTTGCGTAGAAACGTACGATAATTATTACGTTGAATGATACGAGAATTGAAGGAAATTAATCTTTCTACGTGAACACAAGTTTGATTCATTCGTATGGTTGAGATCGATTTCATTCATTAAAATTGTTAATACTTTTTTTTATTTTGATAACCACTATTTGACGCGTTTCATGTTATTTCTTTATGTTATTCTTCATGTTGTTTTAGTAGTTACAATTATAATATAACTATGAAATTTAAAATATTAAGGGAATATAAGAAAACGGAGAATTTTACACTTCATTATCTTTCACTATATCGTTATTATTCTTTCATCGAATTAAAATCTGTCGAGGCTTTGCAAAATGTTAATGAAGTTGCTTTATCTAATGATTGAGTATAGTTTCCTAATAAATTAATTTTCCCGATTTGAGTTATCGAGAATTTATTATATTTTTTACAACTTATCTGGATAGACAAGTTATTTATAATTATATACCTAATATCACAAAATATTAAAAGAATTCTAATAATATAGTTACAATTATTTTAGTATAACGAATAATTTTGAATTGTCTCGGAAAAAATGTTGTGTAAAACTACTTTCATAATTAAGCATTTGAAGATTGAAAAATAATAGTAAATATCAAATCATTTAAAAAATTAATGTCGAGAGAGAGTTATTTATGTTCGACACCTTCATCGAACGAACACTAAAGTTCCTCCTATGCCATCGGCCAATGTAAAACTTCTGGGATTATCATAGTTGTGAGTTTCCTATTGTCGTGGATTATCCTCGCTTTGTAGAGTGTGCTGAGTGTTTTATCGTGTGTGAGAGCTTGGGCGTAAGTTGATTCCACGGCCGATTAACTAAATCGAGTGAAAAGCTCCTTGTACTTCCGTAAGCTCAATTCTTTGGACTTCGGTCGACGAATTTATTTCAGATTTATTAAAGACTCCGTTCTTTGGCCAAACTTTTACGAAAATTGGAAAAATTTGTACGACTGTTTGAAGGACACCGATCTTTTCCGAAAAACAACTTTGAGTAACATTACTTTAATTAAATCAAAGCAAATCTTGAACCTTACGCGTTAAAAATTTCAACGTGTCTCGAACTATGATACGCAAATTACGTTAGCGTTATGCATTATGCATTGTTCAAAAAATATCCGAATATTTACAAAGGTCAAAACGAAGCGAGATTATTTCATCAGTCTGAGAAAGTTTCTTCGTTCATTAGCCGCGCGTAATTCGGCAAACCCTTTAGAAGGCTTGAATATCGTTGAACGAATCGCTCGTGTCTGTTCTCTACTTCGCGTCAGCGAACATCGTCGTCATGATGAAGCGACGCGATTCACCTTACTGACATTAATGATTAACGACCGCGGAAAATCTTAACTGTTGATTTGTGTTCATTTAAGAAAATGTTGTCGTCATTGAAACAGCTGATTTTCGTTTGTTGAAGATTGACAAAATTTCAACTCGAAACCTTCAGTGATAAAATTTTAAAAGACATTTAACACTCGCATTTGGTATTTCTTCTTCTGCTTTTTTTGTTAGATCGTTGTTGTATCATCTATGTCGTTAAAACATTTCACCGATTTGTGCGGGTAATCGACACGCTATAAAAATCTCAATCACGTCGCTACGTGCCGTGCGAACGATTTTCGCGATTCCCTCGACGGTCATTAGTAGTTGGAAATGCATGAATGAAATCGAAAGGATCTTCCACGAGTGCGACATAATTTATGGTTACGGCGAAGCGCGACGATGTCCTTTTTCGGGCTTTCCGTCGTATCTTCGTAACGGCTCGTAAATTCGGCCGTGGAAGTATCGGTCTTCGGAGAAATATGGAAAACCGGTGAAAACGTTTAAGCACGCATTCGACGCTATCCGAACGTTACGGCGTCGAGAAAAGAGGCAACGCCATTTTTTCTGAATGCTCCTATAAATTTACCAAAAGTGTCGCAGACATCATCGAAAGTACGTACGTCTAATTCTTTATTCCTTCGAATACGTACGTTGCGTTGTCGAATTTATTTTAAATCAATGAAGCCAGTCTCTAACGCAATTACTAAGACTATCGGGGTTTGATAGATTTTATACGAAGAATATTTTCTCATCGAACAACGTAAGAAAAAGTGGATGAGAATTTAAGTGTATATCACTTAAATTCGCGCAAAGTTGTCTTACATTAAGGGGAGGGTCCTCTTTCGAGCGAGAAAACACAAATATTTTTAGACAAAATACTTCTCTTTTTAGTAAAATGTTTTTGTTCGAAGCAGCTTTACGCTATCGATGTGTGTATAACCTCGGAGTTGTTTTCGCGAAGAATAGTCAATATATGAGATGACCTCCGACAACTTCTTAACCCCTTGCACTATTTTGACGAGTTTGACTCGTGATGAAAATTTTAGGCCAAACTTGAATATCACGAGTCAGGCTCGTTATCTAATTTCACGTCAAACCTGAATATTACGAGTTTGGCTCGCAATCGATATTTCGGACCAAACATGAATAACACGTGTCTGACTCGTAATCGATATTTCGGACCAAACATAAATATTACCAGTTGAACTTGTGGTCTTAATCGCGAACCAAATATGAATGTTTCGAATGGGACCTTGTGTTACCATTACAATTACAAGCACAATATTGGGCTCATTTCGCGAAGAATATTGATGGAACGCCTAAAAAGCAACACCCAATTAGAACATGTAAAGTTTACTACAAACAAAAAAGACGAAGTGAAACAACCTGGGAGTATACAAAATGTAAGGTAGCTGTGCATTTACCGGAATGTTTTATAAAGTACCATACCATGCAGGATTATTAATTTTTATATTTGTGAGTATTTTTCAATAAAATAGTTCGTTTATATTTAATTGCCTATATTTTAATTGCTTAATTATATCTTGTTTTTCATTTTTTTAGGTCTGGTGATTATGACATAATCTGAAAATTTATTTCAGTTCAAATATTTATGCCGTGGATATGCTTCAACTTATTCGTATTCCGCTATTAATTAATCATATTACTGTTACTTATTCAGGATGTACTGTAATCATATGTATTAATTAAAATATTTTTCAAAAATCTTTGATTCAAATTTATTTGAATTTTGAAGTTCATCATGTTTCGAGTTCCGACACTCCGTCTTCGCCACTTCCGCACCTTTTCCGACAATTTGGACGCATCCCTTGGGATCGGCTCCTTCCGAGTTAAATTGTACTGCAAGGAGTTAAGGAAGTTGTATTTAAAAAGGACGTTTGCGTATCGGGACTCGTTATCTTTGTTGAAAAATTACGATTGCTTAGCTTTGTCGAAGATCTTCGAATAACTATTCGAACGAGTTAGAAGAAGATAACTTTTTCAAACGTATTTTGATGCATCGTTCCTTTTCGTAATCCGAAGAATATATCAATCGAAGAAGAAGGAAAGGGGAAGAACCCTTCGATCCTAATCAAATAGTGCTACCCGGTATATCGAGGTCCAGACGAAGTAAATACGAACCGTTTATACTCCTCTATTTATTTTTCTTCTTGCGTCTTTTAATTACCCCTTTTCTGCGACGCTGCTATACTCCTCCTTCTTCCACTTATACCGGAAGCACGGCGCAATAAAAGGAGAAGCACTTACGGTCTTACTTTCGCTTGGATTATTCGTCCTTCCTACCGCCTCTGTTGCCTCACCGAAGCTCTTTTCGGTTACGAGAGATACGTCGTACCGAAAGGATTACGTAGATAATACAACAACGCGGAGACACGATCGAACACGAGATTGTGTCTTCGAAAAATGGAACTTCCCGCATACAATTTTCTCATCGCGTTGCTCGTCGTTGTTAACTTTTTAATACGTTTGCTATCATCGATACGAATTAGGTAGCGTCGAGACAATAAAATTTATCGTATGTACAAATGTTCCGGTAAAATCCTGAACTTGGCATTGGTTTTAATTCATGTTCGACAGAGAAATATGTCGGTGTAAACAAGAAATGAGACTAGGAAAGTTCACATTGGAAATAAAGTTACGAAGCGTCGTGCTCCAAAGTTCCTCGCCTCTCGAGGGACCAAACAATGCGCCACGAGGTACGACCCAGAAGCGCGGTTAGACGTTGAACAAACCATAAAGGTTTAAAATGCTTTTCTATCGCACGATTGAGAACCTTCCGGATATTTTCTTTAGAAATTGTAATTTTTTTGGACGTTGGTTAAGTCTAGGTGACATTAAGTTAGAGGATGTTGAATCTTATTTTATTCCTATTATTATCATCATCAATATCGTTTATAACAATAAAACGATAATTATTATTTTCTAATATTATCCTTTCATACGTCTATAACTGTTTCGAACTTATCTGTTTTTTTTTACCGTAGACATTCATGGAAAAAAAAGTGTGGCATATACGGTACCACTTTGTCAAGGAAAATTAAACGCGTCTCGATTTCATTTGCATGTCTACCGAGAAGAGTTCCTATTTTTCTCTGGATTTTATCTCGTACTTTTTAATATTTGTCCTGCATTCAAATTGCATAGAACCTCGAGAGGAAATTGAATAAATTAGGAAAAGCGTTATCATCTCACGTCGTTGGCCGGGTATGTGGCATTCAGTTTACACGTTTTCTCGAAATTCTTAACGTGGTGATGAAACTTGGATATCGACGGCTTCGTTATAACTTTCAACGAGGAAAATATAAAAGTTTTATATATACGAAATATAAAAGTTTTATATATACGAAAATAACGAAAACATATGGTAAAAAGTCGAGTTGCGACTTGCACTATATTTTTTATTACGAAATAAAATATTAACAGTATAAAATGTTTTATAAAATCATCGAGTTTGTAAATTGTTTCGTAGAATTTTCGATTGATCTTGTATTTCTAGATTGCCTAAAAATAAAAATGGAAAAAACAGTTTTTTATTATACTGGTGAATTAGCTAAAGACAACAGCGTTATAATGAACAGCGTTATTGACTGAAAAATTTCAATTTCGAATTTAATTTCGATTCGCCTCTATAACCGATATCTATACATTGTAAGATTCATACAGTGCATAGGTACTTTTTAATGGACTTCGTATGTATTAGAAATTCATTTCAGGATTGGCTTTTTGACTACATTGCATTACAAAGCGAAGAATACGTGTCGCCACTTACACGCGAATAAATGATCCCGTACCTTTGTGCGTGACATCCAATGCAAGTAGCGGAACAATTGGCACATAATTGGCCGCTAATAGCAGATCCATGAGATAAAGACAATCTTTGATGTCGGTACGAATGCTCACTGGGTTATCGTAACGAATAATGATTTAATATTCGCATATGGTAATTAACGCGCGTGTTTTACGTATACAAGCATTTACCAAAACAAACACAGCATCTCTTAAGTCTCGCAGGAATAATAATGATAAATCTTTCATAAATAGTTAATAATATTAACGTAATTAGTAGTAGTTTATTTCCTGGATTCCCATAAGGGTTACAGTCTTTTTTTTTAACATATACTTATTTATTTTACGTTAACGTCATTGAAAAGATCATTAAACTTACTAATTTTTGATATTAACCTTGATTTGATTCTATTTTGATTTTTTTAATTTTGATTAATATTTTATATTGATTGATACTATGGTTTGATATTAAATTATTGATAAATTAATATTTGATTAATTTAAACGTGTTAATAAAATTAAAAAGGACAGGGATGTAAAACAAGTTACGTATAAGTTCGTATCGCGTGATGTAAATTTGCACTCGTATGACAACGAACGTGATTAAAAGTTAAATAATACTATGTCGTTTCACAAAATTCTGGATTGAAATTCTGAATGTTTACCGATAACGAGAAAACTTTATTTCTCGAGAGTGATGATATGTTATATAATATTCTGTATGGATGTTTATTTGTACCTTCGACGCACGTTCATCTGTTACGCGTACATGATGATGTCATAAGGTTATGGAACTCCATGTGTTCCCATAGTTCTATCTTTAACACGTTCACGACAGAGCCCTAAATCGTATGTTTCTCTATCGGGTGAGTACCATGATCGTAATTACGTTGTCAAGTTTTTCGTCTGAACGTAAACAATTTTAAGCGAAAGTTCAAAATTGCTCGTTTAATCGAATATATTACTTATGGTATTGATTGTCCAATTGATAATTTTTTGTTCCTAATTTTATTAACAAAAAGAAAGTTGTAATTAGATCCGTTTTTACCATCAGGGACATACCTTGCCTGATGGGATAGTTGAGAATGTACTGGTGGTACACACCGTCGTGAACTTGTCAACGAACGTAAGATCATGCGCCCACAAAACATGCATGATATAAATATATCGCATAACCGATCAAATTCGGACTTTATTGATCTCTCTATATCTTTCGAATTTCTATACGTACCACCTGGAACATCGAATTTCCTTGCTTTGGTTTTCTCACGTACGTGTTAACTTCGACGACGTTCGAGAGAGTATGTTGCACGGTGCGATGTATCGTTTTCCTCGAGGGCGTAGAAACGTCAATAGCCCCTCGAATTGAGAGCCGCCACTACCACGGACTGCTTCGATGTCCGAAGCAGCCGAGTGCGAAATAGCCGACAACCGATTAAGCCCAATGCGAAGAGTTCGATAAACGTATCCTCGAAATACCTTTAAATTCTTTGGTGAATTGCGCCATTGACGAAATAAATTATTGTGCCACTAAATGATGAAAATATACTTTCTTCTGGTATACAGTGACAGAAAAATTTCAGCAACATACGCGCACACTATCGTAGGATAGAGGAAAACCATCTCGCGCCATATTTAAGAAATATGCTTACGAGATCGTCGAGGTCGTTGCGGCTTGGGTAGCTTAGTGGACTAGAATATCCTACGCTAAGTAATAAGGACTGTTGAGAAGCAATAAACGAACTCTGCTAGATGAAAGAATAGAATATCTTTTTGTATCCAATCGAGCCATAAAATGATCGGAGAAAGTTTATATTGGTAAAGTAGTTGATTTCTGGTTGCTTACAATCGTTACTTTGTCTACCCTTCTCCTTTGAGAGAAATTCGCAAGAGGATGAAACGACAGTGATATTAACGAACCGTTTCGTCATCTAACGATTTTCCATCTTCTCCCCCTTAACGGACGCTACCGTACTAAGCGAAGGGTCTTCGTTTTGATTAATGTTATCAGCGTTATCAAATTGGCCGCCATGGCGATAATGGCCTTGTTTGCGTTTAATTTAGAACCGTTCTGGTTGTTCGCATTTGGATAACTGAAGCATCTTTCCCAACTTCGGTTAATTCGAATGTTACATCGTTGATAGGAAAGATGGAAAGGTTTCAAATGTGTATTTTCTCAACCGACAACACGAGTGAGACGATTTAAAGCGATAAAGCTTCGTAATCCGGCTCTGACCGAAATCGCATACAGTAACAACCGCAGTTTCTCTAAGTAACGAGTACACGAAATCTCATTCTTTAATTCTGCGAGAACTTCGTTATTTTCAACGTTTTGTTAAATTTTATTTATCGTCTCTTCTTCTAATATTTTTACGCTTATGCCAAAACACAGTGACCCATATATTATGAAATGAATGAACTGTGGAGTGAAATCGTTAAAAAAAACTGTACGGTGCATGCAAATATCGATAAGCTCCAGCCAGAAATCACCAAAATGTATCACTCGTAAACACACGACGATATTGTGATAATGTTTGTTCGTTGATTCGTGAAACCTGTATTAGCGGTTTGGCTAATAAACGCGATGCGGTTGGCCGGCAAATCGTTAAGGGCTTGGCAAGTTCCGAACGAGTTTCCGACGTATACTATTTGCTCAAAGACGAGTATCATCCATTCCTTGATTGTTTACTATCCCAATTATTCGGAAAGAAGCTGGTAATAATCTAAATGATACTAATTTTCATTAAAATAAAAACGTTCTCGCCAAATCGTTAACTCAATTCCGAACGATCAAAGTTAAAATAATTATTCGACATAAAGATACGACGGATTATCCTTGTATACTTTCTTTTTCAGTCGCATCGTAAGGTAGACAGGAAATTGCGTGGATCTGTGCTTTCGCGCAGGCCGAACGGAAATTATCCTTACTGTCGTGATTGTCGCTATTATCATTGCACGAAGAATAAAACGCGTTTTAGAGTTCGTAGTGGTTTCGCATCGATAGAAATTCCACGAGTTCGACGGCCTGTCGAGAGGAATTTATTTCGAAATCATTCGATCAAGTTCCGCCATTGGATGTGCGATTAGTGGCTTTTATTAAATGACGTAATATTCTGCTCATTGCTGGATAAAAAGGGTCGCGATAGACAGAAAGGGAGAAAGGGAGAGGGACGAGGAAGCGTAGCTATTAATACGCGAATAGCACCGTACGTCCTGGCCTGCATCCTGGAAGATAAATTGTCCGCTCGTTACGGCAACCGCCTCGTAACGGCGATTATTTCGTAGAAGGGTCAATAGTTTTCATACCGTCGTGTCTGTCGGCCAGCATTGTATTTCTCCGTTTTCCTCCCTCGTCCTCCACCGACGCTTTTCACCGCCGATGCTACCGTCGTTTCGCCAGTACCTCTTTCCTAAACGTGATATAAATTATTTCGAAAAATGCATTCCGCTCGTACGCGAACGAATTCGGCTGTGATGGGCGAGCTCTAAGGGCACGATATTGCGAATACATTCGAGCGTATGCCGCTTAAAATACAACCACGGTTGAAACAAACCGCGTCATTAATAATCGCCATGATGCTCGGCAATGTCGTGACACAAACAAAGCTTCGTCCCGTAAAAAGGTCGATTTTTACCAAGATGGTAGACTGACGTTATTAAGGGTGCACAGTTTCTCGAAAAAATGTTCCGTTGTCAATAAAACGACTTAGACGATGACACTCTATTTTGCAATGCAAAGTCAGGAAGGTATATTTATCTTATATCTTATAACGCAGCATAGGTACGAGATGCATTTCTTTGCTTCGATCGCTGCTCCCTGTCTTTTTATCATAAATTTTAAATTTTATATTTTGTTATTCCTGCATCCAATTTATCTTTTTAATCCATTTATATTTTTCACGCGTTTGAAAGTATCGGTTAATAAATTTCAGTTTTCAATTTTTCTTTTTTGTTTTAACAAGATATTTCATTCAATTATTTTTACATTCATTGCAATTCTTTTCCATTTATTTTGAACTACGTAGTGCGGTAGTGTCATAAAATAAAATTTGAATTAGTTTATTAAATAAAAATATGCGAAATATTTCGTTTTGTCACCATTGTATCTTTTTCATACTTCTACGTATCTTTATTTTATTAGAATTAAAAATAAATAAATATATATATATTATATATATTTATCATTTCTGAATTATTACATTTAATACTTCACTGTCTTTGTAGAATATTTTTAGAATGAGTAAAATTATCAATATTAAATTTTTTTTCAAATTTTACGTTACGCGACCATCGTTTCGCGACAATCGGCTGAATGAATTGTTTTGTTATAGTACATAAAGAATGCTTTGAATTAAAGGTCGGTATTACGTCCAAACAAGAGTGAAGGAGAGGGAGAGAGAGAGAGAGACAGACAGAGAATGCTAAAAAAAAGGACGAAGCTTACGAAAAAGAAGTACCGCGTTATACGATTTTCTTCTTAAAGTACGACGTAACGATACTTCGATAAGGAAACTTTTTTACGGGTGCAAAAGCTGAAGTTTCGCGCCGTGGACCCGCTTTCCAACAAACTGCATAAAGAACGTTACCGTGAAAGCATGGCGGTTATCCGTGTCTTTCGTTACCGTACGCCGTTGCATCGTGGGCGCAGATTATTTCAAGATTGCATCACGCGAACCGTCTCCTCCCTTCCACGCCCCTCGCTATTTCGCGAATCGCTTTCCTTTACCTCGAGACGATAATACGCAAAATGGAATTCTGGGTCACGATGAAAGGAACGCGACACTTACGTTAGACTTCATTTACATCGATCTCGATAGTTTCCAATCGTACCACGAATTATCCTCTCTGAATAAGAGAGCAGTTTCCTACGAGCGTTTGTTATTTATTTATTCGTCGCAGCCGCAATTGCATCGTTCTTTTGCGTAATTGGATAATCTATCGATAGGACACTTTGACAATTTGATAGCTATTGCTCTTACAAAGACGACGAAGATATACTTCGCTCGAAATTCAAGGTTAATGGCGATCGAACTCGTTAAAAATTTAAATACCTACGCCAGAGAAATCCTTAATTTAGTTACAGGATGAAAGAGATCTCGCGTTGATCGAATCTGCCGTCTAGACGATTTTCGAAATCCTTTCAAAGATCTTCGAAGAAACGACGTCTTCGATAAATCGATGTATCATTTTTCATGTCACGGCGTATAAAATCACGACGAACTGCGCTCACGGGTATCACGGAGAGGAAAAAGTACTTACGTATAGGTACGGGACGAGTGCTCCGTCGATTGACGATGCTTCGATAGAAAAACTTTTTTTACATCCTCGAACGATCTTCTCCGCGAAGTTTCCTCTCGAGACTCGGTGAAGGATTCGATTGTCATCGAATTGTAGAAAAAAATGATACCATCGTGCAGTTATGTTTCGAGTTTCCTCTCAAAACTCCAAATCTCCTCTTGAATTGTTCTTCTTTCTTTCTCTCTACTCTCTTCCGTTCCGCTATCCTTTCGTTTTTTTTTTATCACTTGCTACTCTTCCCAGCGGTTCTCGTCGTTACTGTTGTTCTCTTCTTACTTCTCCTTTCGTCTCGCTTCACGAAACCGCACGCTGCTTACACCCGGGAAACCAACAAAAGATGAACTTTTTTCTCCGCGAGGCGGAAACGACAATTTCGTTTTCGAGCAACCACCGAAAAAATCTTTTCGCCAAAAATATTCGAATTACCGTCTTTCCGATTGTTTCGCCCTCGTATTTCTTCCTTTTTGCCTTACAAGGGATGCTCTCGAATTCGGAAATTTAAGAAATTATGACACTTCGAGAATATATAGTGTAGTTAAAAATTATTAATTATTACATTTAAACCGTACGTTTTCAGTTACGTAAGATCGAAATATTCGTAACATTTGGACACTCTGAAAAGATGCAGTATTATTTGTATTCATTTTTCTTGCATATTTTGATCGTTACTTTTTCATGAACTTCCTCTATATTTGTGCTCGATATTTAATATATTTTCTAAACGATGATTCTGTTTTGTTTAAAAAAAAACAAATACTCGATATTTCGACATATCATTGCAGCTACATTTCATTATAAAAGATACTTCTCGGATTTTGCATTTACACACCGTATCGTGTGTATATAATAACAATTTAATCGAATTTCTCGAAACTTCCTTACTCCAATTCTTTAAAAAATTGTAAAATATTTTCTCCTGTCGCTCAGCCTTACAGAGTGCATTTTTATAATGCGCTTGATATAGAACAATCAGTATTTAAATGATTGTGGTCTATCTACGATAACGTTAAAAATGAATTTTTTAAGAACAGCACTAAACTCCGTAATGCAAGGTGTTAAACAATAGCCTGTTTAACTCCTGCGTAAATGAGAATTACGCACTGAAAAGAATAATGATCCTTTTTTGCTCATAATTACGAGAGATTTCGTAGCTGGTTTTTCACTCTTTTCCTCTGCATTTTTTTTTCTTCTCCTCTTTACCTCTCTTTTTATAAAGGTCTATTTTATCTGGCCAGTCGTACATACATTCTGGTATGAAATTCTATTGGTTATACAATTTGTGCTTTTGCTTAATATTGTTCATCCAAAAAATCGTATGTTTTCTTTAAAAAAGAATATTTAAAAATAGAACGATCGATGCGAATTTTAACACGTATCTGCTGCTTGAAAAAGTAAACATTTATTTGCAACGTGCATTTTGAAATATTTTGTAGGTACGACTGAAAAATCGTAAAATACAAAGGATCGAACAACGATATATCATCGGTAACGTTTAAAGTCCCTTGATAAATCTTGTCGCTTATATTCTCTTTCGATGATTCATCGTAGTCAAATGT
>JAITYT010000249.1:1172587-1194171 GCA_025433975.1 Liostenogaster flavolineata | reverse complement strand
CGCTCTGCACAAGCCCCTCTCTCTCTCTCTCTCTCTCTCTCTCTCTCTCTCTCTCTCTCTTAAAGAATAATCAAACTCTCTAAGCATTGGTGCTCCCACCCAGTCGCCCTTCGCGAACAGTCGCGAACGTAAGGATGGCGGTAAAAAATCTGACGTCTCGCTGCACGAGCGAGAACTACTTAACTCGACATTCTCCTCGACAGAACGACGCCGCGAAATGTATAAAGTTTATGGGCCTCGACAGGATCAAGTAGCGACTTGTCGTCACGTCTCTTTCACACTCTTATAATACTATGTGGAATATATCCGGTTAAACGAGCGATTTTGAACTTTCGTTTAGAATTTTCTAAGTACTGACGAAGAACTCGATGTCATAATTACGATCATATCGAGAATATCAGTACGATAGAGAAACGCATGATTTAGGGACCCCGTCGCTAACGTGTTGACACTTTGATTGCCACGTTGGTTATATTATATATGACCGGCCATTGTTTCTCCCGTGACGTCACGGTGGACATTAGTGATCGAAGCGCTTGAACTACTTACAATTGTAAGAGTAGAACGAAAATTGACAGTTAATTCATTTTGAATATAACCGCTAATTAGACGATACTTTGAAATAAAAAGTTTACCATTGAACATTTAAAATTTGTTATTAGAACATCGAAAATAAAATGTTAATTTCTATGAAATTTTACATCTAGCGGTGCACTGTGTTAAAACATTTTAAGCATAAATGTCACTCGTCAGTGCAATCTGGGCAGTAGGTGGTCTCCTTTTTGATCTGATTTTTAGCAATTTTTTATCCCAACGATTTAACATTTTTTCTTACAATACTGTCTGCAAAATTTTCACGCCAGATACGCTCGCCCTTCTTTCTTCTACATTTCGTGCCGCAATCCTCGTCATATAAGTATATTCGATGGCTCTGGTGAATGGCACTGTGTAAGATGCATTGCGATTGCCTTTCTTTATTCAGATACTTTAATTTCTTTTTGTTGCTAGTTTATACAATGCCACTGCTTTTGAAACTGATGTATTCAATAATAATTCCATAGCTAATTTTATATACCATTTGAGCGTTTTTCTGTGTGGTGTGAAATATGTTATCATTCGATCTGACAAAACCACAGCACATTTTCCTATATTATAATCTAGAACTATTATTGGTTTTAATTTATTATTAAATATTTAATTATTCATTTTTTATCTTAAGTTGTTCCTATCAACCGTTGTATTTAATTTGTTATTATTGTTACTATAACTGATTAGTTATTATTATTAACGCATGCCTTCGGCGTGGCAGTCAAAGCGTTAAAGCATTCGATGAGTCTATCGCGAGAAACCGTTCGTCATGTTATCTCGAAATTACATGACAGTGCTGCTTCGACAATAGTCTAACCCCGTTAAAACGAGTACGTTTGTTCGCTCGGCAGTGGAACGAGCAGCGGCATAATCAGATTTCTTACGATATCCAGGCATACGTTGGCCACTTTTCTCGTTACCTTCGCCTTCGCCATTTTCAGCCAACCATCGAGAAATTTACCGAGAGAACGAAGTGACGTCGATATTTGCCGCGCCGATCAAAATCATTCGATCGAATTACACACGGGTAAATACTTTATCGCGCGTGTATCCTTGCGTGTCGCGTAACGCGATTATTCCGCAAGAACGTCACGTAACGCACCGTCGAACGACAAAGAATGCTTAACGCATCGTGATCGTCGCGTCGTTCCGCGGATAGGAATACGCAGTCGACGCGTAATCGTATTTTTTTTTGTTCTTTCTTTCACGGAGACGCGTCTCTCCTCCTTCTTTTCCGCGTCTTTCCCATTCTCGCGGTCTTTTCTCTTAAAAGCGCGCCGTGCAACAGCGGACGCTTCATTACGGAGTGAAAGATCACCCTGGGAAATCAGTGGATGCTTCCGCCAGCTCCATTCGCGCTATTCGATAATCCGACTGACCGAACGAACGTTCGCTCGGAGGAGGAACGATGTCAAACCGGTCGGCCATCGTTTGGGCATCGTGGCGAACGCTGCCGGAAGTAAATCTGTTTTATTTCGACAATTAGCGTCCACGGCTTCGGCCGAGAGCCGAGAGAGACGCGATAATAGAACGAAGCAGCGGGGCGAGAGAAAAGCTCGTTGTAATTTCCGGTTAACGACGTGTTCTCCCGCGGCTGCTATCGCGATGCTACCGACGCTGCATTTCTACGCTCGACGGCCGACGCTCTTTGAGCCTCGCGAGTCTCGCGAAATTCGTATTCTACGATGAGAAACTCGCGCGAGTCGAACCACCGAAGCACGCGAGACCGTCAATGGGTTGCTCTATGTGCGGTCAATCCCCTAGACGCTCCTTCTTTTATCGTCGAATTTTAACGTTCGATCTTCGAGCAATATTCCTTTGTAATTTTCGTCGAAGGACGAAAATTGCGACGATTTTTTTATTAAGTACAGTACCGATTGCTCTCCCGTCTATTCTTTTCTACTTTCTTCTTCTACTTCTTTAAACTGAAGGTAAAAATATATAATAGCAAATGATTTTTTGGATTAGAGTGGTAGGAGCTGAAAAGTCAAGCGTTGTAAAAAATCGGAGGAAGATATCGTCGAAAATGTTTTTAGCGATTGCTTAGTAAAATTTTCGAATAATTGGATAAGCGAATCGTTTCGATCCACGATTTATTTGCCTTTTTCTGATTTTCTTTTGCTGTTTTTAGAGCGTTGCGAATTGACGTTGTCTGTACCTTTATTAAAGTTGATTGTGGCAATGCTCCTGATGACATTACACATTTTACTTTTATATTCGAGCACTCACGTAGAAAGAATTAATTTAATTTAACTTTTTTAACTTTTCGTCGACCTCCTTAAGTTTTCACACGATCCCCTGAGAGATCGTGACTCGCGCAGAGGTACGCGAGTTTTCGTGTTTCAAAGTTAACCGGTTTGCAAGCTACCCGCGAAAGGTATCGACCATTTCAATTCGATCTCAAATTTTTTCATTTTTCGCCTACCGGATTATATTTTCCTCAGTGAAGAAAAACTCCTTGAAAATAACCACTCTTTTGGTTATAGTAATATAACTTTTAAAGATATTATCTTTGAAAGTTCTTAGACAGATATTCTTCCCAGAAAGTTAAGTTTCATTGATGAAAAAGAATCAAAATTTGTACGAATCCACATTTTTTTTTTAATCAGAACATACCGCGGTAAAGAAGTTAATGCACGAAAGTTCCTCCGATATGCGTCAAGCTTAGAGTTTATACGGAAAGAAATATTCTTTTAAAATTACGATATGAGGTAAAAGAAGAAATTTCAAATGCAGCCACCAAGAGATTTCATTCCGAGACCTTTTTTTCTTTTCTGGACTTCAAAAATATCATTTTATTCGGACTGTCATTTGAATGGAAGTAACGACCTTTATTTTTATACGTTAGAAATCATATCAGTAAATATTACTTCCGTTGCGAGAAATCCTTACGATTGAGCGTAAGCTTTTACCGGCGCATCGCTTTTATATGGAAACGAAAGGCATATATAGAATCGAACTCGAAAAAATCGATTCGTTGAAATTTAAATATTTTTCGCGTGAAAAATTTCGTATCAATGGAAAATTTGGAACGTCCCGTCATTGATTTCGTTTCAACTTGATTGAATCGATTCATTTTAATTGGTTAAATCATTTATTTTCCAGGATAAAAGATTACACGGACATTTTATTTATATCTAAATTTTATTAAAATTGTATTTCAATTTTAGTATTATATCGCTTTTATCGAATCGTGTCTGTATTGGTAGCACGAACGTTGTTTATAAATTGGAGTAAAAATCAAAGGTTTGCTGGCAAGAGTTTTACGATCGTGACGCACGTTCGAGAAGAACGTTTTGCACGGCGATTGAACGGCATGCAAACAGTAGCTATAAAAAGTCGAGTTTCACGAATTCTCTCATTCTTTTCGCTCAACCTGCCATTTGCTTCGTGTCAAACATGAGATCTTGAAAACGCGTAAATACAGTTTTATCGTTGATTCTTGTCGAGAAGAAACGTTCTTCCTCCTGGCATTGTTCCGGAAATTAAAGGGCCTTCCACGTCGACCCGGAGGCGAAGTCACGACATCCTAGGGGCAAACAATCACCGTTCTTCATATCCAGGTACTCGTTCCAGGTTCTACAGTTTTATCGGATCTCATATCGTGGCAAATACGGGCCTCCTAGGAGACAGATATTTTTCATTTCTAAATTACCTATTTATCGAATCGAATTGAATCGTAGTAAAAGAGATCAAACAAATAGAACCGAGGAAGAAAAGAGTCGCACTGGGGACAAGAAAACGGAAAGGAAGAGCCCTAGAAAAAGAGAACTCACTGAAAAGAGAGGAGACGTTCGGTATCTATTGGATTTCTACGCGTATCTTAATCCTCCTCTGGGTTCAAGACCGCGCTCGTACCTTGCTAGGTGAATCATGTTCCGCAAGAACGTTTAATCCCTCGGGAAGATTGGAAAAATTCAGAAGCGAATGGAATCTCACTTCGTTTTCGTCCTAAATATATTCGATAACCTTTTTGTTCTATACCGACTGAATGGTTTAGAGCTTCGAATAATTTCGAGATTGGTGAACTTTTCATCGTATTATGCGCATGAATATCGTTTATAGGAGCTTCGATTTCTTTCTTCGAAATACTTTTAACGTACGCGGATAATCGCTGAAACACGGTAGTTTTCGATTTGTAACTGTCAGCGACTTTGCGAGATTCCTTTGCTCTCTTGTTTTTATTCGAAAACGCGCGTATGACTGACGAGACACGGGATGTTCTAGTACAGGCGTTACGTATTATCGATGACCTATTGCGTTACGATACGCGCTACACATATCCGTTCGGAAGTTTATTAATAGTCTGACACAATTGTTGAGCGATATCGACGTTGACTAGGTAAATCGATGTTGGTAATAACATAACTTTCAATTTCAAATACTGTATAACATAAATTCGCACGATTGAATCGAAGAGTCTGATGGTGTAACTAGACAATATTTTAAATTACATTTTCATCGGTTATATGCGTGTGTGCGCGCGAAGATATATATATATTTATTTATTATTATTATCAATAGCACATGGCATAGCCACGTGAGGCATTACACTTCTACTTGGTTATTTATACAACAAAAGAGCTCCTCTAACCAAAAGGCTAAAAACCATTGAAACGTCGCCACGTCAGTGCATACTCCACAATGACACCAGAAACATCAATGACTTGAATATTTTCTTTAACAATAAGAAAATATATTCTTTTTTACAAGTTATTCATTTTTAATTCTAGAAATTGTTCTGATTCTATGTTTATTTAACTCGCAAAGTTACGAACTACTCGATTAACTTTAAGATCGCTGATTCTTCACCGGTCTCAGTTAAATAATCTTTGGTTCAAAAGATTGAATTTGATCGCGTTTACGTTTATATCACATTTTTATACACGTGATGCCATTTGTAATAAAGTATAAAGCCCGGCGTAAAAATTGATTGACGAGTCTCGATGATTGGCGTTTTTAGCTCGAAGTTTTAACCGATAACTTTCACGCTGTCGCCGTCAGTTAACGTATTCGAACGAACCAAACGCTTTCGTTATTCAATTGAAAACATTCTGTAACACGAAAATTCCCTACTCTATAATTTCAGTAATAGCAAGCGATGCAGATTTTATCACGCTACGACACAGCACCGTGTAAACATTACCCGTCCGCATATTCCACCCTTTCATCACCGATCCCTTCCCAAACCCCGTCACATCGAACTTTAATACCGAGTATCGCAGACGGAACGATTCATTCATGAGAAACGATTCGTTATATTTCTGCATGTCCAAACGATTGTACATTTGATGCAACGATTTATGCGCTTCAAACAACATTGACATTCGTTTATTTGGTGCTGGTACAGGTGGAAAAAGAAGGCCAGGCTAGGTTTTCGTGACTTATCCCTGGACTTGGAGGGCTCTTGGAAGAAGAGAAAGAAAGGGGGGTAAAAGAGACTCTTCCATTCCAGAAATAGATGGAAAGAGAGAAGAAGGAAGATCGTTGTTATCGAGGAAGGAGAGGATTAAAAAGGTACGCCGATGACTGAAAATTGAGAACGGATCGATCTGTCTCTGGCACCTTTCCTCTTAAGCTCGTTAATACCCGGTTGGCATTGAGTCGATCGGTGGCAAAACCCTCTTTAGACGTGTGGTGCTTAATCGACACCGATATTGGAATCGGTACATGGAAACGAACCGCGATGCGGCGGTAGGATCGAAGGAACGAACAAACGAGCTCATGCGTCGCATATCCGCGTGTAACCAAGGCAATTGTAAACGAGCAATTAGCGATTAGGATTATCCGAAATTAATCGAGTATACTGTCGGGTTTGAGAGTCCCTCTCGCCGCTCTCTTCATCGTCCTCCTATCCTATCCTCCTTCTCGCTGCGTAGGTGGCACCAACGTAATGGACGCATGGGAATTTCCAGGCACTCGTGTGCGTGCAGCACGAGCGTGTAAAAGGTCGGCCTTGTGCTGCGACGATGACAGCGCTGTCGACGACGTTGGTGGCGTCCTCGGCGTTGGCGATCAGCCTATCCACCTACTCTTCCAACCTACCTACTCTCCGAACCTACCTACTCTCCAAACCTATCTACCCGCCACGTATCCGCCAACCTATCCGCGGTCATAACCGATCGAAGATCGCTACGACGGCATTATTGCTCCCGCGATAATTCAGTTTGCTCTATGTACTACTTCACTTACGCGTGTATCGGCACTGGATACACATAGTGGAGTAGCGACCAAGAGCGGACCACAATGCGGTAGCAATTTTCCTGTAATTACATCGGCCAAGATCAGAATTCGCCTCATTACGGACGGACGGACGGTCGGACGGATGGACGAACGCTCGCTCGCTCGCTTGGCTGCCTGTTTGCCTCTGTTCTGCCCTAGTCCAGTGTACCTTATTTAGCTCTAATTTGTTTGGCTTCGTTTTCCTATATTTTTTGTCACTTCGAGGAGTTTTTGGATGGAATTACGCGACGAAGGTGTCTGATATCGCGATCCATTGCTTTGGTTTAAAAGTTTTTCCTCGGTAATATTGGATCGAGAGATTTCTTTCGTCACGATGATGATGTCAATGATCATGCCTAGTCGACCTAGTAGGCGAGTTCTAAATTGGACGCGAAGGTCGTTAAGAGATCGACGGGAGAAAATCACACCGACTGAGATATTGAACTTCTCGAAGGAAAAAATGTCAAGGCGATACTCGCGTAAACTTACTTTTAGGTACTTCCTGGACGTGAATCGGACCGGTCACGTGAGTCACGGTACGTAATGGCAAGCAAGGAAATTTATCGGTCTCCTTACGAGGTGCCATAAAATTGGGCGCTACTGCCCGCACGGGTCTAATGAAAAAGCGAGGTTGAAGGAAGGAGGACAGGAGAGGAGGAAGAAACGTAGGACGAAACACGGCAGAAGAGCGCAGGGACGATAAAACAAGTGGATAAAGCTGGAGCCCTCCGCTGCGTACGAAATCAATTAACTGCATGTTCCAATCCTTCTGCCTTCTTCGTTCTTCCCTCCTAACCGTCTTCGTTTCTCCTTCCTTCGTGTCAATTCAACGTTCTCGTTCTTCTTGTCTTCCGTAGGCTATCTCGTTTGTCGCCGAAACGAACGCGAACAACGTGGCATCGGGAATTTCGCAATCGTAAAAAGAACGTAACTCGATCCGCGCAGCTGTACTTCGAATTTGTGACGTCGTTTCCGAATTTATGAAAAGCGAGTTTTATGCCAAGCAAGAATAGTAGTATTTTTACGCATTTATCCCGTTATTAGAGGAAACAGTCATTCGGAAAGTTAAAGAGAATAGTAATTACAGGATTTTATAATAGCCTGGATATAATTACTTTGGCTCGTATTAAAAGTATAACTTCGTGGTTGTACGATGATGATATAAACTAGCTATCTTAACAGTTTATAAAAGCCGATTGTTCGTTGTAATGGTATGATCATGACAACCAATGAAAATACGTGAATTCGGAAGCTTTTTGCATTATCCGAATGAAACCGACGAAATAGAATGTAATAAAATGATACGAAGCAAAACAGAACGAAGAGTATTCGAACAAAAAGCATTCGAACACAAAGCATTCGCACAAGAGGTATTCATGAAAATTTAGACCGATCGATTTTTTAATAATCTTCCTAACAAATCCTTTAATAAATTCCTTTTTAATAAATCTTCCTATAAATTTTAATCCGCTGAATTAACTCCCTTGGTCTGTTTCAATAAAAGCATCGTACAAAAAAAAATATAGCGATTTCACGCAAACTATATTTCTGAGTGTTTCCCGTTGTTCTAATCATTTAGAAATCATGTATTTTAAATTTTTACATCGAATAGAAGCGTTTTAGTTCGATATCCTTATAACGTCCGATAATCAGATTTCGACCAGAATCGTGAAAAATTTCAAACTTGTGCTATGGAGCCAAACATAGAAAAACGCTGATGCGAACCTAAAATGTGAGCATAGGAAGATATTTTTAACAACAGCTCAGATTCTCAGGAATGTAGCAGAGATTGGACCATAAATTTAAAAAAGTTACCGTGCTATCGAATTCGTTACCTTAATCACGCTGTGATTCGAAATATTTTTTCTTCGTTTAATGATTACTTCGTAATTATTAGTAGAAACATTTTCCATGTAGTTTCCCGCGCGCGCGCGTTAATTCTAATAAAGAGGATTGATTTTTCAATATCAGAAAGGAATATGGTCTCGCGCAGGCTGCGCGTACACTTCGAAAAAGACGCTTTATTGTGATAAAGCGTAGATTAACGCATAGAAATGAAAAGGTATCGACCTAATTCTTCCTTCGATCGTCGATATGCGAAATTGATTCGATTTCCTTTACATTACTAATAGTATCCGTGTTTAATATCTTTACAGTGAAATGAAACACACAAGAGGAATCTTTTCGAAAGAGCCGCGTACAAAAGTTCTGTTCGCGCCAGCATTTTTTTTCACGACGCACGCATTAATGCGCGCAAGCACCTTCGAGAATATTTTTAAACGGACACACGCGGTAATATTTACACCTTAACGCTTACGCGACTACCCTATGGATGTTCCGCGTACTTGCGCGTACAATCACACTCTTAATAATTCAAACCGAAAAACAGCTGTCTTTTCATCCGATTTGTTCGCGAGAATTTCGAAGACCTCATGAACATTTTCGTATCGTGGAATTATGCGAATACGCGCATAAGAAGCGAGTGAAGCGACTGAAACGTATTCACGTGGCTTTATAGCGAATATAACAGCGCCATACTGTACGCGATTACATTCGAAAACGGTTATGTAAATCCAAATTCGCGTATAGTTTAAATTACTCTCGGAATTACTTTACCTCGATAATACATGTTTAAGTAAGAGCACAGAATTTTAATCTTAATAAATAATTGCTTTCTTTTTTAAAATTAGGTTAAAATAACACTCGTACAAAAAAGTTACACGGATAACATATAGAAAAGTGTAAGTCGTCTTCTTTATCTAATTTGACACGTTCTTCATTATTTCCCGTTAAAGTAGCGTCTCTACTTTGAAAATGTATTTTCGGTGAATATACCCGCAACAAAGCGAGAAAATCTAACGCATCAAAGTAAAGTAAGATCTTTTTTACGACGTCCCTCGTTTTTACATCGTATGCATTCGTACGCGTAATGACAATCGAGACGAGCTTTCAATCGCATGCACCAAGTTTCAATATAAAAAGAGTTTCTACCGCGCTTCTTCTCTCCCTTTTTCTTTCTTCCTTCTAACACTCAAAGTGGTTTCGAATTTTTCCATTTCTATTTCATTTCTTTCATTTTCTTACGCGAGTGCAGAAAGAATAGATCAGTACGACAAGCTTGAAATAAACTTCACCGTGCTAACATGGCGTGCGTGTATCAGTCGCAGTAGAAACCAGTGCTTATTAAAAGTGAAAAAAAGAGATATTATTGCGTCTCATTTTTCTAGAATTTTAAATCGATCTTCGACGCAATAAAATCGATAGACACATCCATGACGACGGAGGAATTCGTAAATTTTTTTACATTTATACGTAAGATGTTGACATATATATATAGGAATAATTAATTAAATTTATATGTATATATTATATATTATAATAATATATACATATACATATAATGTATATTAATATAATAAAATATATACATAGTATATCATGACACCAATATTTCCGCACTCTTCCAAGAACCGAGACGACTCTCCGTTTGTAAACAGTCGTTGTTCTTTCTTTCGAGCACGTTCGATCAATACCAGTCATATTTACTTCCTCTTCGACCGTCGAGAGACGTCGGACGTTATCTCTAATTCGATCCTGGATCTTCGGGGAAAATTCCGAGTCGTTGCAAAAATACATACAATTTCGTTTTGAGCCGCCGTACGTTGTCCAATCGTAAAACGGAAAAGATCGGTGATTAGTTAGATTCTTCGAGTTATACAAACGTTATTTTTTGCTGGAGGAGACTCTTGTCGAGGTCGAAAGTCGAGAATTCGCATAAAGGGATCGCGCTTCGGAAGCGCGTTATAAGGCATGGTAAAGTGCACTCACCGTAGGTCTACAGTGCAGTAGTTGTTTTCGCTGACTGTGCTTATCGATTTGTGAATTCTGCGGAAAGCACATACATCGCGACGCATCGCACGACGCGAAATTCCGAGCATTGCCATAGTCTTGTTTTCGCTCCGAGGAACACGAAGCGTACTTAGGTATCCCTTGTTTCTTCCTTTCCAATCTCTCGTTTCACCCTTCGTCGATACTCGTACCCAATCCTCGCATCTCAAATTATCGACATCATCGATCCAATTTTTGCTCATTTTCAGGCATTTTTCTTCTTCTTCTTCTTCTTCGCATTCAATACAAGAAGATTTTCACGTCGTACGACATCGTATCGTTTTTTTCTAATTCGACTGTTCACGATGTCACGTAATTCTTTATAGACTACGACGTTGTTTCGAAATCTTAATGCGTACTTTAACGACGGATACTTTAACACTATTCCTACCAAGAGGTGTCAAAAGACACCTTTCGAATTTTAACTTAAAACTATTCTCTTATTTTAATTACTTCTTCGCAATTGGGTTTATGTATATTTAACCGATAACTTGAAATCCCGACAATTTGTTTGGCAATTATTTGCACTCAAACTCAAAGGTGTCAAAAGACACCTTTCGGTCGAAATAGGTATACACAGAATGGTGGTAGAAAGAGTGTTAAAGAGAATGTCTTAATCGAGGCGTATCACGAAGAATCCGATATTATTTTCATTAAAGTTACCTCTTCGTTTTTGTTATCGTCTTCCGCCTTCTTCCGTAGCTTGAGTGCTCGAACCATTTATTAGTTCGAGAGCATGCACCGCGTCTGCAATTAGTCTGAAAGCCCCCTTACTCCTTGCAGTCTCGCAGCGATAAGTCGGCAGCGTTGAAAATTGTTGTAGAATCGGTAAAAATAACCGTTCTTCTCGAACCTCCATCTTCCAGCTACAAAACGAAACTTTCACGAGGATAAAATTAACGATCGATCGTCGACGTTTCGACGAACTTAACCCTTACTCTTAACCCTTCCTCTAAGCGCAGAGGCATCCGACGTAGCGCAGTTGTACCGACTTAAAATAATGATTGCAATGATTTATAGCTTTTCCGATAATTGCTTGCCATTTTCCATTGTGCCTCTACCTTCGAGTCCGTCGAAGCCGATTGCTGTTATCGATCTTCTCGCGAAAGAATCTTATCTTCGATACTACGTCGTTATTCGTAAGTCAACCTTTTGCGCTTCGATTCTTCTATATCGCGTCTCGATCGGTTACACGAGAAACGTTCGAATCTCCGAGGAATTTCCACGTGAATTTAGTTTCCAGCCTCTCCTTAAATTAGATTCGACTAAAGATTAGACGCGTCCTGCCGCGATAAATACACGAAGACGAATCGTACAGTTTATTCCGAAAAATTGACTCTCCATTCTATCGAAGAGATTTTATCGGCACGATGGAATAAATCGCGCTCGGATATTCTTATTCTTAGTGGAGATACGATAACGTTTAAAACACCGTCCAAAACAGAATTCCATAAATAGGGCAAATCCAGAGCAAACGTATCGAGAGCGTTTAAAACTCAGCACTCGTAAAGTACGCTGCAAGAGATCTTACGAATACGAATGGAGCGTAGCCTCGCGTACCCGAGAACGTACGCGTTATAACAGCGAGAGTCTTAATCGGCTGCCAGCTGCACCATTATCGTAGAAATTTGCAGAACGACTGGAGGAGACTCTCGGTATGCTCGTGCGTGCTACGCGAAGGCAGTCGCGAAATGAAATAAGATTCTCACGTGACGACTGAAGCAGAGCATCGATTTCCATCGTGGAATCCACCCTCGCGTCTCGACTCGTCGAAAATGTTACGAGGCACTTCAGACGCATCGATCGTAGTTACGGGGTTTAAGAGGACGGAATGGAACGGGCAAAAATCACGGATAAATATGAACTACGATCGTTCGATTTCGTTCGCGGTCGTGTACCTACGGTCAAATGAAACTTTTATCGTGGTGCAGGCACGTTCGATGCGGATACGAGCGACGAAACGACCTTTTTGTTTTCTAAACACGTTTTCGAAAGCTTCAAAACGCGCTGTACGCCATCGCCAATGAAATTTTCCCAGCGGTGTTTCGGGGGTCGCGTTGCGACCGTGTCGCACCGCTTTTTTCCTCGATGAAAGGAAAGGTTCGATCGACGACTCGCGTTCTCTGTCGTTCGTCGTTATATGCGTTACCTTTATTGTAACTTGCGTAAAATACGCGCGTCGACATACGCGTACGTTTTCATTTCCCCTCTCAGTCTCTCTCTTGCTCTTTTTCCCTTTGTTTCACGAAGGATTCCCCATGTGTCTGCAATTAGTTTTCGATAAATGAATTTTAACCGCGCGTTTGAACGCGTATCTCTCTATTTTCTTTAACACGTTCGTTGCTCAGCGTGATTCGTAAAAAAGACTTTAAGACATTTAGACTTTGAGACCTAAAGACAATTTTAAATTCTTCGTTCAATCACGAGCTACAGTCGAGCTATATTTTTTTATTAAGATAAAATTAGTTTCCTGACCGAGTCATCCCGACCACCGCGAAAATATTTTTTTCTAAGGGGTCTCGAAAATCAGACCTCAACTACTGAATTTTCAAAATTTTTAAATGAAAATTTTATAAAATATCGTTCAGATATTGTTCTTTTGTATGCTTAAAAGTTCGAATAAAATGAAATAATGTAAATTAACAGTATATTAACAGGGCCTACACGGAAACATACCATCATTCAGAGAGGATAACGAACGTGTTAAACACTACAATTTTATATTTGACGGTTATGGATCAGCGCGATCGCCTCTCTTTCATTTCGTTCTTGTCTCTCTTGCCTTTGCCGTCCTTTCCTCGTGCTTCGTACCTTCTCGTAAAGTCTACTTATCTCCGCTTTTTCTCCGCGTTCTCCGAGTGTATATACATAACTCTCATCTTTTCGTTCATGCTCAATTTCCCCTTTTTCCTATTCTCGAGCATTCTTACTCTTTGTTATTGTCGTTGATGTTTCTTCTCCTCTCTTTTTCTCAGTGATTCAAGTATCAATCCACTCTTCTGCTATTTTAGTTAGCAAGCCATCGTTTTTATTCTCTTTCGTTCGCGGAGGCACGAACGGCGGACATCTCTGAATTTTGGCGCATCGAAGATCGATCAAACGCTCATCTCCTCCTCGTTACGGCGGAAAAAGACTACAACCAACTCTCGACTTACGCGGTATTTTTTTACGCGGTGAATTATGCCGAGATTCAGAGAGAATAAACGAGACCACTTTAATAGTTAAAATCAAAGTTTAATAGAAAGCTTGCGTACGACAGTAGATGCTAGGACGAACTGCGTTACATTCTAACAGCCGACACGTGTCAAGACAAGGCGCGCGCTGAAACAAAACACTCGCACGGTGGAAACACGAATCATATATACACACACGCAACCAGCAAAAAGAACATTAAATTTGAACGAACGGATAATGAGTTTTCTAATCAGAAAGTAAGAATTACTTCAACGAATTATAACGTAATTTACGCGGGCAGAAAATATATTCTCCTAGAAGTTTTAAAAGTTATTCTGCGACGTTGGAACGCGTCAGTGCTGTATGGAATAAGGATAAAGGTACATTGGTGCGTACCGCCCGGCAGCTCGCGTCAGTCGCGTGGTGAGCGCCAATTCAATTCGCGGGTCGTTATTCGTACTGGTATGTGCATTGTAATAATACAATCCCGGGGAATCTCTCTGCTCGCTAAATTTCTTCGTTGCTGTATATATAACGTAAGAAGCGCATCCGATGTTTCCGGAACTACGAGTTATCGAGAACGTTGCTGTGCGTGCTTGTGTGAGTGTACACGTGTATCCAGCCGAGTTAGCGTAAATCGGCAAACTCAATTTTTTTTTTTGGTACCGATAGACATTATTTGCGCGATTTTCATTCGCGTAAAACGAATCCACGTGGAACGGATGGTCGCGTAATATCGAATTTTCACGTCGTCTCCGTCATCGTTATCTTTCGACCTCCCCCGACGTTTTCTCCAGTTTTGCTCCCGTATTCGTCGGAAACAAGCTTAAAACTGGAAACTAGAGAGTCGATAGAATCTCGAGCTGGATAATTCCATGGGCTAGCGATTCTTGTCGAGCGGAGCTCAAGTGGGGGCCGATAAAGTCGAAGGATAGTTTCTAGTAGGTGTTCGTAGGTGGTAGCGTTAGTGCGGCGTTGGTCGTCTCGGCAGATCGGTCGCGCGACTCCTGGAATCGGGTCATCGATCTGCCGTAAATACGCGAGAAGTTCGTCGTTGGGTGGTTCTACGCGGTCCAGAATATTTGTGCTGCCAGCTACGCCGTTGTCGTCGACAACGACGTTAGCTAGGCTCGGCCGAGGCTGCCGCCGCTACCAACCGCTGAACATCTCGGTTGGTTAACCCACGTGGATCAAGTTAACGGGCTTTGCATAGTTGGAGTTTTCTTTCGTAGCTTGGCGAGATGCCAATGACTCGCATGCTAGGCGTCGTGACGACGCTTGCGAATGGACGCGCGCCATCTTTGTCGCGTTTAACCTTTCGATTAATCCTTCCACCGACGAAATCTCTACTACATCTTTTTTTCCCCTTTTCTCGTTCACTCTTGACTTCTTCTTCAACGTACGCTCTGTGGATTTATGATACGTTGTCGGTTTAATTTTCCGTACTTTCTCTCTCTCTCTCTCTCTTTCCTAATTAAAATGTATACTCTTTCAATATAGTTTTCCCTCGACTCCCGTCCCAACGATACCAAGTTAAATTAACTTTGCTTAGAATGTTATATATCGCGTGATATTTTAAATATCTCTCCAAAGTTCTGAATAAAAATTGTGATATTTCGGTAAAAGTTGCCGAGAAAAAATCGGTTACAAAACGATAATTGCAACTTTCCACGCCGTGACTGATTTGGCGAAAATCGCAAGAGGTTGGCGCTGGTTGGACTCCGATAACGCCGTAGGAATCTTAATGAAGAATCGATCGCGTTATTATATCGCGATATGAAAGAAAGGGAAGGAGAATTTCTTCCATTATTACTACCATATGCTTCTTCGTGTTCCAGTTACCGTAGGCCGAACAATGTCTTATTGAAACTCATCGAAATTTGAAAATGCGACAAATTAATTTTTATTTTCGAAATCGTGAGATAGGGGTGATTTGTACGGACGTGCAAGAGGATTCGATATATTTAATTAAAATACGATACGCTTAATTAAAGTGTATCGATATTCTACTTGGTTCCACGTAACATTTATTACATTATCCTACGCGCTATTTTATTCCACGCAAATTCCACTTTGATTTCTTTCGTTCCGCATACTTCGACACTCGTGTTAATACTATCCCCTTTTCCTTTGCTATTCCCACTCGTCACCGATCGTTCGCTTTCTCTTTTCCATTCGCACTCCTAAATCTAAGCAATATAAGTGAATTCTGAAATACGATTCAGCAGACTCTCCTAGAGCTCCTACATTCTTTCGCATTTCGCGTGGTCATCCTTGACTTCTAGCTAAATGCTATTTCGCAAAACTAATTATCAACTGTGTGGACGAAATAATAATACTAATACTAAAAGCTTACTACGTTTACGATGATATCGAGTCTTGCTTCATATTTCGTCGGAGAGAATTCAGTCGAGAGTCTTTTCACAATTATCGCGCTTCTTTTCCCGCCGTTTACGTGCCATTGGCTCTTCGACCCTAATTTTCGTTCCTTCGTTTTTCTTTTCTTCCTTCGCTCTTTCGGTTCTTCATCCCCCTCCTGTTTTCGCTTCTTTCTTTTCTTTTAATTTCTGCCTTCTTTACTTTTCCCTCAATTTGTCATATTTTTTCTCGTACCCATCGGTCAGTCATTCATACAATTTTCTTCATTTATCTTGCGACCTGCTTAGATTTCGACCAAACTCGAGCTGTTCCACAATTTCCTCGAATAAGTTTTAATTGGCTCATTCGAATCGCCATTTTCATCGGCTGAAACGGAGTGGCTTGGCTGTGCTATTTACGATTAAATGTACTCATTATCGGAAATTTTCTAAGCAAGTCGTCAACCAACTACGATGATTCAATACACACGAAGTTCGCAAGTTTTTCTTCGATAATTGAATCTTGGTACCAAATTTCGATGATATAGTACGTAAATTACGTTAATACGTAATCGGCTCTTCTATTTAAGGCAAAGTATATTCAATGCGAGAACGAGTATTGTATTACGTATTTTTAGTTGTCAAAGGTAAAAATTTCAATCGGTTGTCTCACAAGTGTCTTGAAATTTAAGCGAATACATTTTACGTTTCGTTTCGGAAACTCGACAAGATCCCGTGAAACGAATCGCATAACTTCGCGATTTCAATCTATGCTCTGCGAATTTTTACACTGGAGGTCACTCATCGAATGCTAATTTCCGTCGAAGCGTATTTTCGCTTTCTTTCGTTCCAAATTTTTCGATATTCTCGATGAAATTCTCGAACCTTGCTTTGTGACCTTTTTTATTTTTAACTAAACCATAAGATACGTCGTAAGATGACACTTTTACTTCACACTAAGTATATATCTTTAACGCAGCTCCGTGCCATTGAAATACAGTGCATCTTCGAATCTATAGTTTTCGGAGACGATCCAGAACGCTTAACAAAGTTTCTCTTTTAGTGAAGATCTACGCGCTTTTCAAAGTTTACATTGCTCTTGCCTCTTCTACCCGGTATTATGTCAACGAGCTTCATGAATCTTACATTCGGTCGAACCTTCGCGAATAGAATTTTGTATTATTTTATTTCACGAATGCGTTCGTCTATAAAAGAGATACAGAGTTGCATTTTACAGGCAAAAATATACAGAATTGGAAAATAAATGATTTATCTTAAGAGTATGTCGAGATTTGCACGTCAATATGAAGTATATCTCAGAAAAAATTTTGTTAAGATAAATTTTATAATACATTTATTGTTACAAACAGTGCATGGCATAGCCACGCGAGGCATTACGTTTCTACTAAGTTATGTATGAAAAAAAAGCTTTTCCTCTACCCGAAAGGCTAAAAACAATTGAAATGTCGCCACGTCGGCACTTGACCAGAACGTCAATTACCTGAATATTATCTTTAACAGATTTATGATTATGTTTTCAGGGTTATTAATATTTTTAAATTGATCGTTTTTCTCTGTTACCGATATATTGCAGGAGTGTCATTAGATACTACGAATAGCTTACTTCGTTTATGTTAATAAACGCTATAATGTCACATTGTTTTATCGGCTCTGGATTGACAGTAAATATCAGAAAAATTTCCGAATAAAGATCGTAATCCGAATTATTGAACGAAATAACGTTATAGACGAAACGCACCGATTTAAGAAACGCATTGCATACGCGTTTATTTTGATGGTCGACGATCAAAAGGTGCGATAAATGTAACGAGTACTAAACGTGGTCATTTCCAAGTATGAATTTATTGTTGCTCGATATGGTTTTGTGAAGGATGCAAAATAAATGCAAGTTCGAGCCCGAAATCAACGTTACCATCATTCTGCATTTCGTTTTTAATTCAATCCACGCATTAACGTCACTTCTCGCAAATACATTTTCGTACAGCGACGTTTCATTGAATTTTTATTGTATATCGAGATCTCTGTCGATCATCATACAAATATCATAAAATGCTATAAATCGTTTACGATTTAATCATTCGGTTTAAAATTGAACGAACGAGACATTACGGAATATAAGTAAACGATGGAAAGAAGTCTCTACCGTAATTTTATCGATTGTTCCGAATTTACTTTGAAATGGTCTTAATTTTTACACCGACTTTGTTAAAGCGTCCATTCGGAATTAAAACTCGGACTTCCTTTTACACTTCTTAAGAGAATCTTCTTCTATATTAATCTTTCTTTATCTCGACTTTCATATCGCGTAATTTCTTCGAAGAATTGTTTCGCCTGCCATCGTAATTTAAATTGATGAATTCCATCGTGATTCGTGCGATCGACTTAGCCTCGTTACAGGTGGCGCGAGGTAGAACTAGTAGATTAATTCGAAATTCGCACCTAGGCTAAATAATTCGATATAATTATTCCTTGCTTGTCGTTCCGCGAAATTCGTCGCTCGCTTTGATGTACACGATGAAATCGACCTGCGTCAAAAACGATGTACCGGGATATAATTTGGCAAAGCTTATTCCTCGATCGCTTTTGACTAGCAATAAGTCGGTAGATCAATCGTCGCGATGATCGAGCTACCAGTTGCGACAACATCGATCGTGTTTACTTGTACGATTGGTTACTCCTGTAATTTCTAATTATTTCGCTCGACATTCGATACTAGATAATTACTATTTACCTTGTTAATTGATTTAACATCTGCCTATCTGAAAATCGATTGGATCCTCGGTTAATGTTCTATTCGATTATTATTTCTGATTGTTTGTGAGCGTTGGGAGAAGCTTGGGGCGACGGAGCGAAACAGATCGAAACGGAGCACCGAGTTGATTCGCTACCTGTCGGTGTAAACTTAATTGGTTACACGACGTGTCTGCAGGTACGATCGAACGATCGAACGATTTTACAGCGATTCGAAGGAAACGTTCTGGATTAAGATCGTCAATGTCGTAATACACGTATATACAAAGGCGAACGAAGCGAAAGGTCGTTGACGATGTTACTTTTTTATTTTTTTATTTTTTAAATTGGTTTTAATGTTTTCCCTCTTTTTCTTTTAAGAAACGCAATTCGTACCACGGAATTTGTCCGAAGCACTTTTTCACGCAGCGAGTAATTTACGAATACCATCCAGCGGATGGAAATACACCTTTATACGTCCCACGAGACTCGCGCTTGGTATTCCGAAGTTTAAATGTCGCGAAGCCCTCAAACGTCGTCGAATCATCGCTTCTCGTGAGATTAATTTAGCACGAAGAGCCCTAACAACTCCGCGACGCCAACGGCAGGAGCGTCGTCTCCCTGTAAAAGGGCCTAGGCCTTCGGCGAGACGCACTTTACCGACGTTGTTCTCAGTTTTTCGTAGGAAGGAGACAAACAATCTCGTCTCGATCCGTCCTTGTGAATTTCGCGTGTCACTCTCGTATCTAATACTTGTAGCTTCTTTCTCTTCGACACGATTTTTTTGCCCGTTGGTAAAAGCCCATGAATACGAGGCACGCTACAATCCATTAAGACTTTTCCGTGTCGCCGCGGGCGAAATTTCAAATCCGGCAAAGTTTCGTCGCGTCTAGTCTCTCTTATATTCGAGTACGGGCTGAGATATCTCGAAGAAGATATACGGCTTTTACGAGAAAATCCAGCGGAAAACCGTCAGCCGTTTTTACCTTCTCGCTCTAACATCGCATACGCGTTCACCTCGACGTTCGCGTATTCACTTTTTCGTTCTTTTCGTCCCTTTGTTCCATCATCCCTACCGTCACACCTTCCTTTTCTCTTTCGCGTAACTTATGCCACTATCTATCGTCACATCGTAAGCTTTTACTCGTGTCGATCATTCTTTGTTTATTTTCAGTTTTAGTCGGAGAAGGTACACGGCTTGTTAAAAATAACATCACTCATCTCGCATTCTTTTCTAGGTTAAAACATTTACGCGAGCACCGAACACGTTGAAAGAAAGATTTGCCATTCGGAAATTAGATATAAATTCGTTGGCATAAAAGAGCGAGGACAAAGACAGTCGGACAGTCGTTTAAAACCATGGAACGAGCAAGTTTGATCAGTTTTATCTTCTACGATCAAAAAGAAATTTTTTGAAATCAGGTACGATTCGTGTAACGTCTCGAGGCACGCATTGTGAATCGTTTGAAATATCTTTTGAAAAATTATCTCCACGATTTATGAGAACAAAAAATAAGAAACGAGTGATATCTGAAGCGCGACGCAACGTATAGAAAACATTGGATATTGCGTTACTCTGGCAAACATCGTGAAATTTGCTGTGCTTCTTAAATTTTAGTCAGATAAATTGAGTGCTTATGCGTTTTGCAGATTTTATTTTCCATCGACGTCGATTAATTTCAAAAAAGAAAGTGACAGACGTCTTATTTAACGAATTTAGATACGTATACGAGATAATTTGTTCGAATCGGTTCCTTGAACGTCATGAACATTCCAAATAAAAGGTAAAAGTGTGCCTTGTCAACGGTCTTCTTTTGAGATCCCCGTTGTTGATGCTCTCGTTACCGTGGATAATGGACAAAAAAATGACGAACACTTCGCACAGATTAAAAAGTAAACGGGACGCGTGCACCGGGTCGAGTGAAAAGAAACGAGATTGGGAGTGGATGAACGGCAGGAGAAAGGGCAAAGGTAGCGTAATGTGAATGAAGATCTTGGGAAACGTTCCAACGAGTCGAAAGGACCACGTTGTAAAACATAAGAACATAGTAATGCGATGGTGAATTTTAAAAAGACCTTTCCGTTTTTGAAAAGCCGAAAAGTCGACATTCTTGTAAGATATAAGAACGTAGTAACGCGATAATAAACTTTAACCCTTTGCGAACTATTACCACATAACTATATGTGTTCTGCGTAAATTATCGATATAATTAATGAGCACATATTCGTTCGATGAAAATAACTGACAGAGGCCAAAAACAATTTTTAAATAAACAAATAAACATTTTATTAATTCTATGGAGAATCTCGAATATTGGAACAGCATATTGGATTATTATGGGAAATAATAGCGTGTATGCAGAAATTTGTGCTGGTAATTTTAGACGACAGTCGCGATAGCGATCTTCGTTGCTTTTTCGCTATTTTTTCAACTTGACACTCAAAATGCAAATAACGTTCAAAAAAACGATCGATTTCTATCGTGCTGCTCCGAGAACGATTTTTCACACGAGAGAACTCTCGATTATTATCTCGTTGAGAAATCGTCTCGTCCAAGACTCGTCCTTTGCAGGCAATTGCTGGTGGCTATCGGCTCATCGCGTT
>JAITYT010000249.1:1145952-1172523 GCA_025433975.1 Liostenogaster flavolineata | reverse complement strand
CACACACACACACACACACACACACACACACACACACACACACACACACACACATATATATATATATATATATATAGAATATATGTACGTATAGTATGTGTTTATACAGGCATCGAGAATAGGTTCGACCTCGAAAGTATTCTTCAACAAAAAGAAAGCCACGAGTATTGCTTCCTACTGCTAGGAAGGCAATTACTCTTCGAGCGAAGACCTCGTTCGAAGAAGAACGACTGTCTACGTCATTGTATGGGTGTACGCGCGTTCGTATTGCACATCTTCGTAATATACTTTCGGACGTTAAAGTAAAGCCAAATAAGAAATAGATCGAAATAATGAGAAGGAAAGAGAAAGAGAGAATAGTTTGCGTTTACGAGAAAACTTTGGTTAACAGACCAAAGTTGGTATACGTCAGTTGTATCGCTGGTAAACTCGTGAATGAGTGGTAGCTCGTAAAGATATGTCAACGTTCGGTATTTTAGTGAAATATATAAATGATATTATTTGTAAGTCACTGATCGAAGGATTCGTGATAATTGATAATCTTTGATTTGCACACAAGTTTTTAATTCTCATATGCTTGATATGAAAAATTCATCTTTCCAACGTGGGAAGTATTTCGAATTATTCTTAATCGTCCTTTGAAAAAGTCAAATATTCTTCGTTGTTGAAGCAGCAAGCGATAAATAAGAGCAAATTGATCATGAAAATAAAATTTAATTCCATGAAAACGGAATTAAAGCTTCCCGAAATTAAAAGCGTAGTAAGTTTTCCAGCGATCGAGGAAGATTTCGTTAATTAATTTAAATATCGTTGAATTGCTTCAGATTTCTATCGTGGTCTAAAATGTCGCAAGTGCTTTCTAGGTATTTCGATTTACGAAATTAACTTTTTCAATTTTCCGTTTTATCGCGCTACATCGAGATCTCAAATCAAATTAATACACGAACACGATTAAAAATGGGAAAATTTCAAATTCTTTATTCACGATATTTTATAGAAAATCATTGATCTTATCAGATTAGACGGTTTAGTTTGGGTTAATTTATATTCACGTGCGAAAATTAAAAATTGACAAAATGGATGGGAAGAGGTAGTCAAAAATGATGGAAATTATATTTTGTCATTTTAAGTAATAGTTTCTATTAATAAAGTTTAGCGCATTACACTACAAAATATTAATATTAAAAATATAATAGTTTACTTCTTGATCTCCCTGATAATAAGTAACAGATTCATCGTAAAACAAATTTGAAGAATATGATTTTGAGATATTTTAACGCGTCCAGTGTTACAACGATCGACGATTATTTGTGCTTGCGTGCTTCCATTTAACCGGGTTTTATTCGTCTCCAGGGTAAAACACATGAAATTCGTTACAGCAGTTAACGTTTTAAAATATAATAGGTACGCTTGCCTTTGGGGAGTATGCGAGAATTGTATCGTACGATTTGACGCCACCATGGGATGCGCATTTTGAAAGAAAACGCGTCGATTTGTTTCATCGCACGCAATCATGCGATTTGCGGCTGATGAAAACAATTATTTTACATACCCCCGATGGCGAGTATGCGGCGAGAGTGAGCTTGCGTGACGTGATAGCAATGTGTCTCTACTTTCGACACGTTGCGTGCTAAACAGATTTTATCGAATTCGTACGTAGATCGCGCTCTAAGATTCTTCGTAATTTATCTCATTTTATTTACCTCTAAAACATTCCCTTTCTCATATTTGTAAACGTGATCTCGTAATCAGATGTATTCGTCGAACGAATTTTTACAAATAAATATTCAAATAAGCATAGATGTAATTTAATCCTTTGCAGTCAAAGTCTGGGCTTTATAAATAAATCCTGATGGAATCATGGGTGCAATTTAATTCATTACCGTCAAAGTCCGGACATTACCCGATGAAATAACTGGAAATTGCCAAACTCAGATTGCAATTGATTAAACAGCGGTCGTTTTCGATCGCATAATCGAGGAAGTCGAAGGTAGGTCATCTCTTGAAAACGCGTCACCTGTGGCGACGATTGATACCTTTGAAATGTGAAATGGCGCAATCGAGCTTCGTCATCCGTCAAAGTATGAACAACCCATTACGAGATCGTGCTTTGTTTTCAGCAAGAAAAATGACGACGACGACGCGTTGTTTTCGTACTCGATGAGTTACTTTCCGTCGTGCCCGTATTTCAGCAATAATTCCTTCCGAGATACGGAGTGGTGAGTGACCGACACGAGTCGACGTTTCTTCGCGGATAGATTTTCGTTTCGTTCCGTGCCGATGGTTTCGTTTAACGAGAAAGCCCAACGTAAAGTTTAACGTTCGCCCGAAAGACTTCGAAACAAGAGAAGTTTTCGTCCATCGGAACAAAACTTGGAAACTTTACTAGCGATGCGTCGTTAAGAATTTGTTTCCGACTTGCTCGTCACGGTAACGCGAATCTCATAGAAACTCGTATCATTCGAAGCGACCGTCCTATTTTTTTATACTTCAATACTGTCCTGTCCTAGAATCAAGAATCACATCGATTTTTCTCAGCGATGAAGACTCGTTTGCTCGAGTATTTAAGATACAACAGCGGCGAAAATGCACGTATAAATATTTTCCGTGAAAAAATTGGCAAAGCAAAGTAACTGTTAATTCTGGACCACGTTAGATCGATTTTCTTAAAAAATTCTTTTTTCCCATCGAATATGCACGCTAAAAGTGACTCTATCTTGAGATCGTATAGTAAGTAACAGCTCTTTGTTATCTAACGAGTTCAGTTTAATTAATAATAACATTCTTTTGTTGATTTTGTTGAATTGTTCTTCAAAACAAAGGTTTTTCGCGAACGAGAATTTACGAGCACAAAAGAGTTCGAGAATATTTCAGAGACGTTGTCGTTACGCATATGTAGGGGTGCGAAGGTCAAAATTACCAACAGGCATCGACTACCCTCTATAATCAGAGTGGCATCGTACGATCTGTCATGCCAAATTTGTCATAAGTTAAAGTCATTAGGTGATGAAACTTTATTTGAAAAAATAAACGTTGAAAATTGTCAAACGTGCTCCGTAGTGACGATTTGTACAAATAATCTAGAATCTAATTTATGATAGAAATAGGCTAGAACAAAAAGGACAGCGTAGTGTTCTACCAGACACTTCTGAAGTGTGGAACTTTCTTTTACTAACCGATCGATCAGTCACGAATTCTCGGCTTATCCTGTCATGACTTTAGACAAATTTGCAAAATTTTATTGTCATCGTCGTAGACCCAAGGAGCGACACTGGAAAAACTTAACTTCACTCTTTTTCAAATTCAATGTCGGTATCCATTCTAATATAGTTATTAATATTCTATATTAGTAATTTTTTTTTGTATTCTTTCTAACAAAGTCATCGACGGTCCCTGAGGTCCTTTATGTTTCGACTCTGATCTTTCTTCAGGCTTCTATTATATTTTTGCTTTCTAGAAACAAAGAATGCGTCGAGGCACCTTCGAACTAATTTTTTGGAAAACTTCGATCGTACAACCGTACTTTATCAGAAATACAGTCGATAACCAAGCGAGTCTCAAACGACTGGTTAGTCGAATCTGGTAAAGATTCAGTAAAAATATCGGATCAGCAACGATGAAATTTGTACTTAATAATATTGCCAATTTTAGCAGCTTATTATTTATTATACTTTTCGATAGAAAAACAATTTAACTCTGACAATGCTGTAAAACTGACTGTCCAGGAATTCATTGACTCTCGTCCGCCAGGGTTTTATAGCACCGACCTGAACAACTTAACGCTTAAATGGTTTGCAGCGCAAAAGTGTATAGACAATATGGGTGCACACTTTGATAAATAAAAGAATTCCTTATATTTATAAGTTATCCAGCAATTTTCTTTTCTTTTCTACAAATCTCATCCTTGAAGACCCGATGAAAACGTTAACCAAGTAAGTTCAAAACGGCTCAGTGGAAATACAAGCACCAACCCCCTGTAAACACTTTGTGGACAGTCGACTGTTTACAGTCGTAAACAGCCGAGTATCAAATAAGGATTTATTGACGTCCTTCTCGAAACCGATCAGTATCCATTAGTTTGACCACGCGACCAGAGCTGGACAAAGGGCAGTTCTACAATCTCCTCGGATCGATTCTTAACGCGCTTTTATCCAGCGCGCCTTGTCCATGGTCGCATTAGCGAACGCTAGAAGATTTCCCTTTATTCGACGACACGGCCGTAGGTGCCGCACAGGTGTCGTGAACGTAAGTGCACGGATACGCGTGAGATAGGAGAGACGCATACACGCATAAGGAAACTTTGTTCGTCGGCCTACCTTCCACCGTACCGACCCATCTACATAACTTGCAGCACAGTCTCGCGCATAATAAGATGGATTCCTTTTGAAACGTTAAACTGGTTATCGCGGGTATACGTAATAATACTCCACGGTAGGTAGGTAGGTAGGTAGGTCGGTAGGCGGAGGTAGGAACGTACGTACGTACGTAGGAGAACGAATGGAATTATAACAAGATCTATGAAGTTTCGGTGGAAACTTACCGTACGTTACTTAACCCGCTTCGAGACGGCCAGCTCGCACTGCCATCCTCAAATTCAACTCCGAACGTGCAAACTTCGCACAATCAACGTGTAAAAGCAGCACCTACGCTAAGCGACGTAGCATAGTATACGTCGAGGAACGGATTAACGCGTAATTCGCCGATCTACCGATGAAATTCCCTCCCTTATTTCGTATCTTTCGCTCTATGTGCTTCCTTAGCGCTATCTTCCGCGTTCGACGTTTCACGAAGGTAAGCCGACGGCAAACGGTACGGTCGTTCGGCAAGAATCGTTTCGAGCTTTTACATTAGTTCGCGATATCGAGGGTGATATTATGTCGGTGCGTATGAAATGTCGGATTTTTAAGCGAATATATAAAACCGCATATCTTTTTTTAGAAGCCGTTTATTTAATCAAAATATGTTCCGTTTGTATCAATACACTTTTCCAAACGAGATTTTAATGCATAGGTGTCCGTCTTCAAGAAATTCTGATCTTTAGAACCGATGAACACTGATATGGAATTATTCAGACTGTCTTCATTTTTGTACAGTTTAGCCCGTATAAACTGTTCTAAATGTTTAAAAAAATGAAAGTCGATTGGCGAAATATCCGGTGATTAAGCTGGGTGCTGCAAAATTTCATATTTCAATTCATTTAATTTCGCAATTGTTTTGCGCGACGTATGCGACCGAGCGTTGTCGTGGAAAAGTATTGGGCCGTTAGTTCGTACGGTACCCACTTAGCCATTTTTTTCACCTTGCCAATTGTAAAAAAGGTGTCGCAATATCGTTGTACGGTGAACTTTCATTTTAGTAGCAGGTTCCTTTGTAGATACAGTTGGTTTCGTTTCCACCAACGCTTTCAGAGGATCATTTTTCACAAACATTTTAGGTCTTCCGCGCGGTTCATTTTCTAGGGAGAAATCACCAGACCGAAAATTTTCAAACCAACGCTGCACTTTTCGATCGCTAACAGTATTCTCTCCAAAGGCCTGGTTTATATTGCGTGCAAAAAATTACAGGAATATCGATTGAATTCATATCCTTACGAAATTCAAAACAAATAACAAAACGGAACATTATTGAGGAAATCTTCTTTGTTGAACTTGACTCTGGCAATGGACTGTACGATTATAAACGAAGTTACGGCAAAAACAATAGCATAACGAAAACAGGGAGATAAACGTTCACATGTAAAGAAACTCCGACATTTCATATGCATCAATATAATACTTTTGTATACGCGATGAATAAAACACCGATGAGGAAGGAGCGCGTCGTTGACGAGCGACCTTAATGCGCGGTATTAAACGGCTGGACCGTCGAAAAATTGAATTTAACGAAACATACGAATACTCGTAAAATAGTGATCACGGCCATTGTGTGGTCAGCGACGAACGAAACCGCTGGTTGAAGCAAACGATCTCAATTCATCGCGATACGAAAATAACGAGCGAACGAACCGTCGAATTAAACGTTGAAAAGAACGCGTTGCGCGACGCGATATCAAGGCGCAAGCGTAAAAGGAGACGAACGCGTCATTTTTGCGTCTAGAAGGTGCGCGAGTGATGGTTTATTTAGTGACAAGTACTTGCGAATGAGTTGCGTGAAGTACTTAGAAACTAGTGCTATCACGCGCGCGTTATTTGCCTATAAACATGCTTCAACGATTGCGTCACGCGTACACGTATCTACTTGTTGATTCACCTTTTATGCGCTTTCCTTTTTTCGTTCATCGTTCGGCTCCGCGCAGAAACACGATAATTCGGCTCGTATCAACGAATGCATTATGCCGATCCCGTGGAATGATATACGAACTCGGGCGCATCGGTAGCTAACGCACGATTTTCCAACGATGAATTACGAGCCGGTAGCTCGCCATTACGTTGCGGTAACATTAGCGCGTAAATATAATAAGCCAAACGTAATGCGTTTTCCTACGAGTTCGTTGTAGTTACACACTTTCTCATTTCCGTCGTGCCATTCCCGAGATAATAAATTAATGCTTGCATTGCGTATACGACGGCACGCGTCCAGAGGTTTTACGTCGTCTACGTCAGCGCGCCGCAATTTTGTCCAACCTGTGAAATTTGACTCGGTTCGTTGAAGGATAAAAAAGAAAAAAAAAGAAGAAAAATAACGAAAAAAAAGAACGAGCAACGTATCTACGCGTACGCGTAAAATATGACGTAACGCGCAACGCATTACGAAAAAAACGTTATTCTTCTAACGCGTTTTAAGCTTCCCAATAACAAAATGCATTTTTATTTGATTACGCGTGTACACGTTTGACGGCAGAAATGCGAATCGCGGTGAAAGCACGAAAATCAGCGTAGATCACGGTGTAACGAAATATTTTTTTCATGCGCGCGAAGACATCTTTATGATATATACAATTTTATAGTACGTTTTTTTTTTCAAACCAGAAACAACGGAGCTTTTCGTTCGATCGGCACGCTAGTTGCGATGCTAGAGGTATATCTGACTCGTTAAACGTAAAATGCTTCGTCGTGTTAAAAATGTATCTTTATTTCGTTGGTGTAGTAAAAAATGAAACGCGCGTCCCTATCTTTTTCAACATTTTAAGCGGCCAGTCCATGCATTTTGTTCAAAAATTCGAATCACATGACCGTGCGACATAGCGATACATCTACGAAAAAATATATTCTCTTTACCAAAAGACTTTAGTCAAAAAAGAATTCATTTTCGACTTTTCATCGTTGAATTGTCGCTCGAAATGGCGGAATAACGACGTCAACGAATTTTCAAATTTCATAGAAATTAAAAATAGATATCTCCATCGCTCTTTCTACGATCTACGATCTACGATGTATTACGATTTAATAAATTGCACTTCCTTGGGTCATAACGGCGGAGAATGAGACGTTCTGAACTCGTTTATTACGATGACGCGAGTGACGAGACGGAAGATTTCATTTACTCGCGGATCTCACGCTTTTGGAAGCTCTTACACGTGTTCCTTCCAATTTAGCTACCTTCTTATCTATCTGTCGAAGAAACGATCGATCGATCGCAGGTGATCTCGTTCGAGATCTCTTTCTTAGTCGTGCCGTTCTCCGCGCAAAACGATTCTTTCAATTTCGCCCAGGACAAGAATCGAGATCGTGACGACGACGACGACGCTGCTGCATTCTACCTTCTCCCATCACACAGCAGCTCGCTGTTCCCTTTCTGCCGTCGTTCCTCCCACTTTCTGCGCCCCATTGCCGACGTAACGAAATTCTAGACGGACGCGATAATCAATAACGTACTCGCAATTGAATGCTTCCCCGTCGCAGCTCGCACATAACAAACGGTGACAGCTAATTCGCCGCCGACCAAATTGCGTTTCGTCGACGAGTTTTAAACGATGAGTTACCTACCGTCGGGCTACCGGTGTCCGCCTGTGCCCCCTTTCTGCACGCGCGTACCGCGCATCGTCTAAAATACCGTGGAAGGCCATTTTGTTTTTTCCTACCCTCCACGACTCGATGCCATCCATTTTCCATCGTCCACTCGAACCTCGCGATGAAAAGAACGACGACGATCATGGAGCAGGAACGTGGCGCGATCGTGTGCTACGTCGTATCAAATACGACGGAAATTCCGACATTGTTCGGAATAGTAATTTCGTTTTTTATGTTCTTTTGTTTGTTATGTTGTTTCTATGAAAAATTGTTGGGAAAAGACGGAATTACTTTCCGAACAATGTGATTAAAGCGAAACGTTCGATGAGTAAATTTTACCTCATTGGAATAGTTTTCTACGTAACGTCTTTTATTTTTTGACGATTAGAGGGAACTTTCGTGCATCAAATCCATTGTTAAATGGATTCTCAAGATCTGTTGCGAGAACTTACGAGAATTCATGTCCCGAGAAGAGGAGAAGAGAAGAGAAAGCGTATTTACGAGATGGCGTTGAATGGCATTTTGTTTCGAACGCAAGGGAAGCCGGAGCTTCGAAAATCTCTCGACCTTAAATAGCGTTTCTACAGCCACGCTGTAACAGCCAGTAGCATGCATGTTCCTACGATTAGATGCGTCTCTAGATACGGCAATTCGCATCGAATCGAACAGCACGTCCCATATAAGCCGCTTAATACAGTAGTGTCTCTATTATGCAAACCTATAGAGTAGGCACTAGTGTACGTGGAATCGAACTTCGAATCGAACTTCGGGTTGTAGATCGATTCCTTTTGTGGCACCGAATTTTGTATACGCTGAAAGAGAAGGACAAGAAACGATAAGTAAGAGAAAGAAGTCTCGAAAATCTATTCGAGTTTTTACAAATTTTCGTAACTTCTACATACATTTTTGTCGATAGTAAAAACACAAATTTCTTTACACTTGAAACGAATTATTCTTCGTCGATTCAACGACGACGAAAGTATCAGAAACGTTTATTTGTCCAAGTGTGGAAATTCCTCACTGTGGAAGAAATGTCGTAATGTAATCATATTATTTCAAACGTGTGGAAGATTTTACAAGTCCTTGCGTATCTCATCATTTCTCACAAACCAAGGGGCATTTACGGCTGTTCTAAGTTGTAACGATGGCATGTAACGATCCAATCTTCGCGACGTGACTTTTGGCAGTAACGCCCTATAGTCGAATCTCGTAAGTCCAAATTGATTTTATTACCATTCCGTTTATTTACTCGAAGTAAAGACGAGTAACGGACATCGATATCGAAAATACTTTTTACAAAGTAGAAATAATTTATGACGATATTCTTACTTTTTCCTCTACTAGATTTCTCTAACGATGTCGTTGGAAGTGCGACAATGGATAACTTTAGATGTTAACGTAGACGTATCGTCGTTCCAGTGTGGATAAAGTTTAAAATTGAAAAATGTGATAAAAGCGCTTATTGCAGCTAGAAGGAGAAGGTACGAAAGCATGAATAACGCGCAAGCTTTAACGATGCGAAGGGCTTCCCCTATCCTTCTATCCCCGTGTCTCTCGTTACGACTCGTTTCGCTTCTACGAAACTCCTGTCGTCGCGTCGTTAAATAGTACAAACTTACCGGAACAAATTACCACTCTGGGCGGTAACTTTCCAGTAGAATTTGTTGAAACACGTGGCAGTGGATCGTAGACCGTGTTAGCATTGACAGACACCTATTGACAGATACTTTCGTTTGAAATACAAAAAGTTGAGTGGTTCTCCAACCTCTTTAACGCTTTGAGTCTCACTACGCGTCAACACGATTTGCCAGCGTCGAATTCACGCACGTGCAAACACATCTTTGATCGTTCGCATCGGTTAGCGCCAATTACACAAGCGAACGCTATATAGCTTCGTTAAAACTGTTGCAAACGAAATTATTTGGATGCGATTTATGAACGAATAGCAGCGTATATGTATAAGGTTGTTCGGAAAGTCATTTCGTTTTTTCTTATGAAAAAACGTTGTTTTTTTATGTTTTTTGTTTTCCGTTGTTCTCAACAGATTTTCCGAACAATCAAATAGATGTGCTATATTTATTTCTTTTGCTATTTTCAACTTCGAAAAAATTATTTTTTGCGCGACAGATCGAGAAAAGGCACGTCTAAGGTACCTATCGAACGTATGTATGTGCTAAGATCGCCGAAACAGGAATTTACGATCGGTCGATCGTTATTGATCGTCGTAATAATATTTAACATATAATTTTACGTGATACGGGAATTTATTCGGAGGATTCAATTTTTCACTTCAAATTCGTATGCTCCCCAATTTAAAGCTCAACCAGAAAAACCGACAGGTTGGATAAGAGGAAGATTGAAAATAGAAGATAGGGTGGACGAGAAAGAGAGAGAAAGAAAGTAACCGCATTAGGGTGGAAACGAAGCAGAGAGAGGAAAGGGAAGAAGCCGACCATACCGTCAGCGGTTCCTGACGTTTTCAATAACCCACCGATGAATTTTCTCAATTCACGTACAAACCTTGCTGTACGACGGAGGACTCTTAGGTACTCCCGCCGCATCAAGCAAAAAAACCACGGCTCGTTTGATCTCCTCCATCGAGCTAAATGATGTGCCAAAATAACGTTAATCTTTCTTCTGTCGCTATTATCGCAAGAACAATTCTAGCTGCCAACATCAGTATTGCGTGAATTATTAAATAGAATGCGTAAAAATTGAAAATCACAAAAATATATCTAAATTAGATATACTTGGATAATAATAGAAAAGAAACGAATTTTTAAACAATCGCCTTTAACTCGATTGTTCGAATCTTTCTTATTTGATCTTCTTGAATTTCTATAAGAAATTCCGTAACAAGCAACGCGGAGAGAATTTTATACTTTGCATAGATGGTCAAGGGACTTTTCGCGATTTACTACTATATGCGAATGTGATCGTATAGGTGTACATGTATATGAGTATATACGTGTCGAACGACACAACGTCGATACGACGTCGTACGACGACGCCTCTCCTTGTTATTATTTCGCTCGGCCTAGACGACTTATCGAAACGACGGCAGTTCGCCGTCGATCGTCTAGCCACGCGCGTCTAGAAATAATATTCGTAGTTTCGTGCGTTGCACATAGTAATTGGAGTGGTATCACAGAGCGCATTTTGCCGTCGTCTTTGTTCGTAATGCGAGGGACATTAACTGGCCGAGGATATCAATCTTCGTCGCAGTTTCGAGATGCCGATACACTTGGAATGCAATCTACAAACTTGCTGACCACTCGTCGCCTCTCTCACCTCTTCCAGACGCCTAGCGGTAGAACGAGGGTTAATTTATAATTGGATAAGCGATTAACAATACAATTTCGTACGATACATTTTAAAATAAATAAAATAAAAATAAATATTGTATATGTGCGTTCTGTATCAAACGCAGTGTACGTAATATTTTTTTATATTTATTTCCCTTAGATATGAATTAGTATTAGGTTAAAGCCTCTTACATATTGCACAATGTCTTGCTACGATTGTTCACTCACTCATCCATTCATTCATTCATCCATCAATGCATTTATTCGTCAATCCATTTATTCATCCATCTATTCGTTCATTCATTCATTCACTCGTTCGCTCATTCCCCTTTCAGCTCTACCCTTAATTCAACGAATCCAGTAGAGTGTATCTCGTGCAACCTTCTCGAGGGTCTTCGATTGTCGGGTTTTGGTGGAAGTCCATTTTTATTCTTGTCTCCTACATTTTTAACGTTAATTGAATTTTAGCGTCGCTCTTTTCGGAGATTCTTCCCGTGACAAGTATAATATAAAAAGTAGATCGCGAAAAGTAGCGACGAAGATACGTGACGTTGTTCGCTCGTCATGGCCTTTCGTTCACGAGGAGACGGGGGGTTATCTTCTCGCCAGGAAAAATGATCGAAGTCGCGTAAACAGCCAGAATGTCCAATTTCCTGCTTAATATCGGAGAATGTAGTAGAGAGTAGTCACGCGCATCTTTTCCGCGATCTAGTGCGACAGGACAACATTGAAATTCTCCCGCGACGTCAGCTTCGACCGAGTTTTTCCTGTAGGGAGCATTGCACCGTGAAATCGAGGGGAGACGACATTCATAAATTATTTACCGATTTCCCGAATGGAGGCTCGCTGGCCACAGCTACAAGGAAACAAATCGTTGCTACGAGAAGTAGAAAATAAGAGTTGTAATCCGTACAGAGAAAGCCAGAGAAAATAATCAGAGAAGGCCAGTCAACCTATCGATCGAAATCGATCGATTTTATCAATGTACGCACGATCGGAGACGATCGATGATTTTAAACGTTACAATTGTGAGATTGGGAGGATTTAGAAGTGGGTTACGCACACAGTTAATACATACAATCGGTAGTCACAGTGTTTATTTAATAATGCCACGCAATGCAACACTTGCTCCGTACTATACCGAACATATTTTAGAGCCATTGCTTTTCCAAGCTCAATATTTAACACCCTCTCTACAATCTCTACTTCAACTACCACAACAACTCCAACAATAATTGACTCCAACTTGTTCCCTGCGCTGCTTTTATATCCTTTCCCCTGGACTTACCGATATGACTGATGACATTGCCTTGGCCATACCGTCTTTAGTACCCCAATCCCAGGTTTTGGCACCAATCCCTCGTCGTATCTGGCTGTCTTAAATAGCCAATCCTAGATAATTAATGCTGGATACTTCGTCGTCGTTTTGGATTATGGCGATTATCGAATCACGAAGGTGTACGCTTTTATAAGGTGACTCCGTTCCGGACACTGATAAGAGAATCAATATTTTCTGGATTCTAACGGCTTGCGATCCTTCTTCATTCGTGAAAATCGATCGATTTTGCTTGTCGAGTTACGCACTGGTTTAAGGGATAAATGATTCTGGCATCGTGGATATCAGTGGAGGCGGTTTATCGAGAGAAGCACATTACGGTGTATTCCGCACCGAGGCACGCGTATTTCTTCGGTTGTTTGCTCTGCTACTCGTATACCTTTTCAGGCGATCGGCTGTTCCATCTTACCGGAGTGGAGGAAAAAAATGTTGTTTCACGCTACCTTCTGCCGCTCTGCTATCGCACGCGGCTCCTTTCTCCCTCCTCCTTGATATTCACTCTTTCGCGTTCTACATAAAACTTGGCACACATTCAAGCTCTACCGGAATTCCTTCCTCGCTCCTACCAGTTTTTCTCGAATTCCGGTAGGATCGATTCGCCGTTCGTTCCGCGACGTTCGCGTTTTTAATCCACTTCCTCGGTGCTCGCGTCTCTTTCTTCGTTCTGCGTCGATTCGCCATCGAGCCTAGAAACGGCACTTAATCGATTGGCGAGGACGTATTCGAGGAATAGAAAAGCAATCGGTCGAAAGAGGACGAGATCGCCGATTGTCTATCGAAGAGCTCGAATTTGGCGAGCGTAGTATCTTCCAATTCGCGTATCTTAAAACATCGACTAGACCTTTGAGGAGCACCGTAATATCGCGCGTTAAAGCATCTTTTTTAAATATCAAAGGGAAAGTTTTAAGAATGAAAATTGCATCTGAAATAGGTTTAAAGTGAAATTTCAACGAATAAAAATGTCTAACGATGTTTCTTCGATAATTTTCGTAATCGAAGCTTTCGACCGCGTATCTATGCGCCTTTGATGTGTTTTTTTCTTATGACTCAAAGGCAACGATTATACCGTTATGATCTACAGTTTGAGTCATTACGAACGACTAAGTATCGTAGTTGGACTATCAAAGAACAGAATGCAAAGCGAGAAGCGGCAAACTTAACCCGTGTGAAAGAAAGTTTGCTATTGGTCCTCGTAGCTAAGAAGAAAACTTGAAGAATAGGAATACAAAGGCAGTGACATGCGAGTGGAAAGCAAGAGGCGAGCCACGGGACACTGGAATATAATGGTCGAGGAGGAAAGTACGAGGCCGTTCGTACTTGTACGTGTGCAAAGTGTATAAGGATGCCCAGGTTGGTAAGAAAGATACACCGTGGGACAAAAGGTAGGTTTCCTTAAAGTGCACAAAGATTTACGTTGGACGATGTAGAAGACGTTTTATCCACTCGCGGAATTGTCGGGGTGGTGACGCCATCGTAGCGAGTAACAACCGAACCGTGGCCGCGAGGATAGATACTCGAATCATCTTTAAATTCGAAACGGAGTAGTATAACTCTTTTAGTGTCAGACGACGATACATCGTCATTTGGAAAAGTTTCGAAAAATGCGAAGGAGGATATATTTCGTTCTAGATGCGACTAGACGCAGTGAAAACGCAGTCTTCGTTTAAATATCTGTCGTTACTTCTGTTGTCGGCAACAATAAATATTTTTGACCTCGTTTTTAAGTAGAAAAACATTGACAATTAAAATTTAATCGCGTCGAAGCCATTTTTTAATTACATAATTGCTTTTTAATAATAAAAGCTTGTGGTGAATGTACACTATCGGAAACAATACATAGAGATTGGTATCGAAGATTCAAAAATGCAAATTATTTACAGCAACAAAATAAAGAATATACTAGATGGGATATGGAGATTGTTGCATTTTATGGCTGTTATTATTTGACATTATTTTACCGGGACTATTGTTTCGTAAAAGATTTAATTATTATTTAAACATTTAAATAAAGTTATAAACAAAAGATTGGTAATTCCGTGTCTGTGTAAATGTATAAAAGATGCCTGCAACCATTAGGAGAGCAATGATAATAAAGATCAATCAAATAACAAACGTAAGGTCTATCGTAACGACGTCAGAAATTTCATCGGTACGTACATATAATTTCAGTTGCAAAGTAGCGTACGTATGTCTCTTATCGTTCGATTATTATTAAATTTTGTCAAAGACGAACTTTTAAAAGTCTCCTTCTATTCGATTCGAGTTTCCGTGTCGAGAGATGCGTTCGACGCGTTATCGGAAATGTCAGTCAAGTAATCTCAGCCTTGATCGTACTTGAATACCTTCGAATTTTCAAACGGCAGCATAGTAATGCAAACAAGGCTGTGTTTTCGTAAGGAATCGCGTTGCTAATTAGTCGTGCACGACGAATCAAGTGCGATAAAGCGGCCCTCTGCGTCGCTTAAGCGCGTTCCTCCGTGCTCGGAGAAGCGTGCAAATTAAACGTATGCATACGCGAATACATACGTACTTACGTATAGGACGTAGCAACCGTACGTAGTATGGGTAAGATAGAGAACGCGATACGATAAATTTACCAATGAATGATGCAAATTTTACGAAACTACGCGCATCTTTCCGTATTTCTACGGTATATTTCTTCCTTTATTTCAACTTACGGACTGCGATGACGCGTACGAACTCGTAAAAAACAACGTTGTTACCGTTCCCTCGTAACAACAGTACGAGAACGTATTAATGGAATATGGAAGCAGCATTCACAATATTTAATAAGGAATTTAAATTCGTAAACTTTCCGAATTCCAGCCGTATTTTGACACTCGATCTTTAATTTTTTTTCTACTACTACAGTATGTATTAGAAAAGCCAGGCAGAGTCGAAACTCGAAAAAGCGGATAAATAGTGTTTGTCCCTAATTTGTCATAGCAAAGTTCATAGATGGGAATCAGACGAGTGAAATTTATCAACGGGCGATTATACAGCTATCTTCGAGAATCGCGTTCGATTTACGAGCGCGACCGTTTTCGTGCACGGCACGAAACGATTGGGATCGTAGAGCGCGCGAGTTTAAAAAATTCCCGCGTTGATATTTACGTACGTAATTCATGCAGGCGTATCTACATACGCAAATCCGCGAAAGAAAAATTGTTACAAAGATCCATGCGGAGCTCTTGGTATCGCTCGGTCAGCTTTTCACCGTTTCGCCCTAACTCATCGTTCCTCTTCGGCATAATTTAACGATCTAGAACGATGCCGTTTAACGATTGATCCGACGGCGTGACGCGCTTATTCGCGAACTTAGCTCAGCAAAATGATATTGGAAATCGTAAGAGAAGAAGATAAAAACGCGAGAGATTTGGAGGACGATAATTTGATGGAAAGGCAGGGAAAAGTAGGAATGACAGGAGGAAGGGAAAGGGCTACGGCTCTGGGAGGAAGAAGTACGATGAAGAAGGACGGTGTACCTTTCGTCGTTGCCCTTATCTCGCTCGGATCCTTCAATGGAAGTTTAATTAAAAGTGACGTTAATATCGTTGGACGATTAGCTTGTCGGTGTAGCCGTGCACCGTGTCATGCTTCGTTGTCAAGTTGACGGTAGCGAAGGGACGGCGAACCGGCGGCAGCAGCCGAATTAATTACGTGTTCGACCATAAAAAGGAGCTCCACCCGACATACGATGTCATAGTCGTCGTTTTCGAAGCTAGGAACGATGGGAGACGAAAGAATCTTGCGGTAAGTCGATCGCGCGTTTTCTTTTTTCCCATCGATTCTTACTTTAAGAGCGAAATAGCGATTTCACCCTTCGACGCGAGGGAAACTTAACGAATTTATCGATTTAAACAGTTCTTAAATCTTTTTATATCGACGTAAGGCGGTGAATTATCGAGCGAAATAATATTACGCAGAGCAGCTCTTCCAGTGAAATTTCCTATTCGGTAAGTCGCGATTTTTCTATGCCATCGATAGCTAAAAGTATTGTCATTTGACGACCAGCACGCAACGCGAGATTATCAAGCTACGACTTTTGTTATGTTAGTTGTTTTAAAGCCAGAATTTAACGGGAAAAACGCGAGACACTTGCACGATAACCCAACGTGAAATCCAAAACGTATCGTTCTTCGTTTTGGTCAATTTAGCCTGGCAAAATTATGGAAACGGCAAACGCGTGGTCGATTGCGCGCTCTCCAATTCGCTTCTTGTTTAGGAGAAAGAGAGACGCATTACGATCGAATCCCATATGATACCAGCTTTCGAAATTAATAGAATATGTTATTCATGCATTGCTTCTGGGTTAGATCTTCTTGCATGTTGTGCGAAATTAATATTTGAAACGTGAAAATTTTCACGAAACATTGAAGCACATTACGTAAGAATCTCTTGATATATTTTAAAGACAAGGATTCGTCCTTCCTTCGAGGAAAGATTCGTCCTAATTTCGAGGAAACGGTTAAAAGAGCCTTTGAGATTAGAGACGGATACAACGAGCTCCTCTGTATGCGAATTTCGTAGCGGATGATGCTTGATTAATGCGACTTCGCCGTGTGTCATAAAGAGCACTAATTAATTTTTTACGTTTCGTAAAAAAGAAAATGGAACTGGAAAAGGAACTGCGCACAATTGAACGATTACATGGCACGATAAATCGTAGAAGAGGGTGGCGTGGCGTCGCGTGGCCCCTTTGTCGCTGTCCTTTAGCGATCTTGATCATCGTCGAACAAAATGATGAATCGTTTCGTCGCTTGGAACGAGATGCAGGATCGCACAAAGGCGACGACATTCTTGCTAATTTTAAATGTGGAATTGTTCGATGATGAGCGAAACGTCGAACGTCGATTTAAATTGCTTGGCAAAACTACCTTTCAATTATATCGCGTGACACAGGGGAAGCGTTACATCAAATTTAATTATCGATAATCTTTCAAAAGCAGTTAGACGAGTGACAATCGAGATCGTCCAAGACGCGTCATTCTTTTTCTCATCGTCAATTTTTTAAATATCTCGACCTTATCATTCTCTGTAAATTGTCGATTCGGAATGTTCTTTTATCGCGAATACGTCATCTCGAGATCAAGCTAAAGGTGACAATGACTGGATTATAAAAAAGGAATATATATTCGTCGCGCGATGGATAGTAAAGCACTGTAAAAACAGCCAATTATAATTTAAATATCCGTTTCAATCTATATTTTCGTATCTCGCGTGCTCTACGTACGAATGCCTCTTTCTCCAACGAAAATGCTTTCAAGCAAACCATTTTCGTGGTTATTTTTAGGAAGTTTTCAGTTTTCTTTCTCTCCCTCCTCTTGTCCCTCCCTTTCCTTTCGTTCGAACGTTATCAGAGGCATTCGTTACCATTTTTATTACTTACAAAGTCGAATGCGTCGGAATATTAAAAAATGATGATTTTACAAATAATAAGGAGCAAATCACGAGTAGACTCGCAACGTTCGCCCACGTCACTTCGTAATTTTATCTTCGTTTTATCGTAACTGTTTTACGTCAAAGCGAACAGCTTATTATTCTCGGGAAAAAGGATTGGAAGAAAAATGAAGGACTCGTCGAACCGGCGTGTCTCCAGGCATAATATTATCAGTTGATAATCTCGAGTGGAAAATTTTTCGAAGGTAGACCGTCATGGCGGCGTTGAGAGGCGAGCGCGCGTACGAGAGACACTCGCGAGAGAAAACATACGATTATGGCGGGGGCGTAAACTCTTAAGTAGAAAAATACAGCACGGAGAAAGCAACGGAGCATAGTTACTCTACCTACGATAGAGAAAAATGAAGTTTCCTTCAGTTAATTATGAGCCGAAATTTACAGCCAAGTTCGACAACTGCTAAAGAATTCGAAAAGTATGTAACGGCCGTTAGAACGAACGTTTCGCGTTAATGCGAAGCTAATCGTGTTTCCAACTTTCACGCTTTATCGGCACTCCACCGACAAAAGTAATATTTTCGTAAGTCGACGTTTAATATTTTTGCTTTTACGTCGTGCATTTTTAACCCCGCGAGAAAACAACGATAAAACGTAAACAATGGAACGATCGTTCCTGCGAAATAAATAAAATATGATCGGCTGGTTCGTACGCGCGAAAACGACAAATTCGCTTTCGAGAAGTTACCGAAACCGACGTCTCTAAAATTGCGTAATGCATAGGAATAATTGAAATCCAATCGAACGGCGAGTCTCGACGAGTTTGAAGTTGATATTCGATAATGAGAGACGAGAGCGCGAAAGCGGAAAACCGTGAAGTCTGAATTTTGCTCGGAGTAAAATTCGTTTCAAGAGGGTCGACTCTCGTTCGAAATGCCTGGCGTAAAATGTCCGAGGCGAAAAAAATTCAGCAAAGACAATTTAACATCACGGTGGAACGATATCGCGGCCGTTCGGGATCGTCCGTTAACAAAAGGTCGATCAGCGCAAGAGAGTTTACGAATGCTCATTTGGTTGGGTACTAACGACCGCGTAGCACACCGCACGTCGAGTGGTTCGTGCAATTACAAGTTGCGCGGCGAAGGAGAACGGCGACGAGGACGACGACTACGACGTTGTCGCGACGTACAAGTACTCGTAGCTTTTAGAAAATGGCATTGGAAGGAGAGTTTGGGGTGCTCTGAATACGTACGCAGGCGTAGCATTCGAACGAACGCCCACTGTACTCCGAGCACCTTTGATTTCCAACGTCGAGGATCGAAACGCGAGTATTAAACCGCGTTAACGAACGCTCGTGAATCGAAGCGCTGTCGGATCGAACCGAGCGTTAAAGCAATTAGAATGCGCGTGTCTATTTTGACGCTTCGTAGTCCGTTGCTATCCATACGATACCATCGGATAATTAATCGGTAATTATATGCTCGCGGCCGAGTAAACGCGCATTCGGTAATACGTAATTACGAATTGTTTTCGTTCCTGGAGTTTGATCGTAAGTAATTGATGGGAAGATGGTTAGCGAATTTCGCGATACGACGGAGCAACGATGCGTACGCTCGCGAAGCGTTACACTGCCTCGTCGCGGTAACACTGCCGCGACCAGCTCTCTCGTAATGAAAGATTTAACGGGCACGATATTATCGAGCGATAACGATGCGTTTCGCGCGTTCAAATTTATAAAGGTCTGCCCGCAAAACATTAGACACGTTAAAATTAAAATTCGTAATTTTGTACGAAGTGAATGTAGATTTAAATGGAACAGCCCTCGTTAAAGAATCAATAGAGATTATCGGGATTCGATAAGCCACAATTTCAAAATTTCACGAAGAGTGACATACTGACGTAATCCGCGGGAAATTTAATTATATCGTATTATTAAAAAATCCAGATAGGCTTCGTCGTGATATCACGCGATATATGTACTTTTAAACGTTTTCAAAAATTTCTAAATATTGGCCCTTCTTATTCGCGTCTCGTTCGGCTATTTTCTGCTATTTTTAATCTCGGATGCCCTGACGTTGGTATTTTTTAATCCATCGCGTAATTTCCGCGTACTATTAAAATTCCGCGTAGGTATTAGAAACTGAAATATTTTTTAATATTCCCTCAGCGCGTGGAGTAATGGATATCAGCATTTCGCGCGGTGAAGCCAATGAAAGCGCACAATTTTGTTACTCTTACGGGTACCATCTCGATAGAATTCCATTGTATATCGGGACGGACACCGTTGAAACATATTCGTATTCTTCATTAATTATCATTTGTACGGGTACTACAACGACGGCGCTAACTATGTTGCTAACAAAACGGCCTCGCGGGGCTCATAAATCTTATAGCAAACTCTGAGAGCAAATCTGATATCGAGTTTACACGCATATACACGCGTACCTACTCGCGGACTCTGCAAATACTTCGATATACCGTATGCTAGCTGCTGGTACACGGAGTGACTCGAGTATATGCGAGAGAAACCTGCTGGTCTTACATAAATATAATTTGAGAATGGAGAAACGAAAAGTACGAGAAACGAAACATATGTACGAGCGAGTCGTCTGACTCCGCTATACGATCGATGATCTAATTTGCTTTATCTTTTGAGGAGCTATTAAATTTCTCTCTTTCTTCTTCTCTATCTCTTTCTCCTGTCAATCCAAGATCATGCGAATACAAGTCGCGATTGCTTGTATTCGTAATTTTTTTTATTCCCGTTTTTAACAGGGCACACGACGTACGTATTTCCACGCTTCGCTTTAACAGGGCCGTAAAATTGCAAAGAATTTCTATATCGAATTTTAGCAATACACGAAATATTGGCGTTTTACGGTCTTTAAATTGTGCCAAGAAAATTGTACAGCACTGATATTGTTATCGACAAGCGATAAGCGCACGGCTTGATTTATATCCTGTACAATGAGTTTCGAAGGATAACGAAAGATTTTATTTTCTTTAATCACAGAACCGCAATGATTCGGCACGCGATTCGTGGCTTCGTAATTTCGATTCTTCCGTATGAAAAATTAATTCATTTTTCGTCCGGAGCCTTGCGCATTTCTTAAGATTATTCCTACGTTAAATTACGTCGATATCTGCTGCTTCGATACGTTTCCTTTTTTCCTTCGGCTTCTTCAATTTTTTATTCGCCACTTTTACGTCGGCCTTCCATACTTCCCATTTGTTCGATCCATACATTTTCGTGTAACACGAATATACACACATACGTACAATAAACGCGTATGAGCGTTTCGCTCGTGTTTGGATATTCCTTGTCCATGTATCGCGCATACACGTAGAAGAGAACGTTCGTTCCTCCTTCCTTTTAGCGATATCTGCAGCCACACTCCTAACCGTAACTCATGCCACCTGCTGTTGTACGTTCGCTAACTTACGATAATCGTGCCTTCTCTCTGCTTTCTTCTTACTTATTCATATCTTACATCCCAATGTACGATGCTCCTTCGTATCCGTTAAATCATAGGCAAGAGCAATCTTTTTAAAAGATTTCCGCGACGAGACGATCGTTAAGAAAGAATCGGAGAAAAGATCACCTCGATTTATCGATGGTGTTTTACGACTTTTAATTAGGACGATAATTTTCATCGAAAGATATAATCGAGACGATCCGAACGTCTCTGAAGTCACTTGTTCTTCCTTTCTACTTCAATTTCGCTCCGAGTATTTTATTTCGGGTCGTATCGTAACTGAAGAAACGCTTCTCTGCAGTAATTATCGAAAAACGACGACGACGACGACGTTATTCGCAGAAACGTTCGTTGCTATTAACCTCGTCGATCGAGCGCTTGACAAAATTGAGAAATTGCATCACGTGAGAATTCTATTCACCTATCGTATCGTCCAGATGTTACTTCGAACTGCCAGCACCTGTTTCCGTGGCTCAAAGAGGCGAGAAACCGTCGATTCTGATGTTTCAGTTGGAAATCCACGAACAAGATCGTTGTCTCCAACGATTCGTGTTTTATTTAATTAATATGGATCGTTCGTGCCTTCGGACTTGGGCACCGAAGCAGTTTTTCATCCCTAATCGTATCCCGCGACACCGAGACGCGTCACGATTTTCGAGTTGAACGGCAGAATGAGACGAGCCCCGCCATAAAATCTGACTCGGTTTCCCCCGGCGCGCGAGAAGTAGTAAGCTGGAATAAAGGATGGAAGATTGGCAAAGGGGATCTTGCAATTTGCTCGCTTCAATAAAATCTGGTTTCAAAGCTTATTGCAACGAGTTGACTTGAATACGCCCAGCTTTTATACGCACTGTACACGTGTTGGTATACGTATCGCGCTTACCGGTAAATCCTTTTTCCCTGTGACCTCGATACGAGAAGGAACGTAAGCGATTTCGCGGACCTTTAACCTCGCTATCGTCTTTAAACTGTGAATTCGAGTCTATGCGGAAGATACGCATCGATACGCATTATCAGGACTACCGAGAAAAGGCAAGACCTTCCACTTTCGAGCGTTTCCTAATTTTCAGGTTCGATCTTCGCGAAAATTGTTATTACATTGGGTTGTCCGGAAAGTTCGTGCCGATGTTCGTTTTTTTTTTTAAATTTATTTATTATTTTATTATTTATATTATATTTTGTTATATATATAAAATCAATAATTATATATATATTATATAATTAATTTTTTGTCTTCAAAAAGAAGAGAAAATTTTTCTTCGAGATCGTCACGAACTTTCCGGACAATCCAATAATATCCTTGATAAATCCATTCGATACAAGCGACGAAACCGAACTTTCGTGCCGCACGATTTCCACTCATCGTTTTCTTCGATCCGTTGTATCGACTGTATTTCACCGAGAAAAAGCGAAATGACGTTCGCGTGGCAAATCTCGAGTTATCCTTCGAGCAGCACGTTTTACCTATTTTATCAAAGCTGCTATCAGTCGCTCGCAGTAAGTCCATTCGACAGAGTGAGAGAGAGGGGAGTGGAGTAACGATATTATGCATTAAACGATGATGCCGTATTTCACCTTAGCTCTCATCCGAAACGTAAACGTTTCCGTTACGATCTTTTAGTCGCAGAGACGGAACGACGGACAATCGAATAATCTCGATAATAGAATTGCGATCGGAATGCGCGAAGATAAAACGTTCGCGATGAAATCGAACGAATGGAACGATTCGCTTAACGAGGCGCCCATAATGAATTTCTCGTAATCGACGAATCTGAAATTGAAACGACGCGCGATCGTCCTTTCCGCCATATTCTACGCCCGACGTTTCTAATATACCCATTGCAATAGGAAATTTAACGATTTATTATATTAGATAAATTCTCGCAGGCAAACTACGCTGTAAATAACGTTGCAACCTGGACGGTACGTACTGCATCGATAGATCGAGGAGCTTGCTTCGTATCGAAAGTTGTATCGCGCTTTAACCGTAGCGGTACGTAGTGGTCGGATGGGTACTTAGAAAACTAGGCTACCGAGCTTTTGATAGCCACCGTCGTACGCCGCGTGCTCGTGAGACTTAGCCGCCGAGGTTTTGATGGCGCCGTAAAGGAGTTTTGAAAAATTCATCAATAAGGATTACAACGGACGGTAATGCCTGGTAAAAGGTTAGCCCTTTTCTTACCTCCTAGCTATTCATACCCTCTACTTGGCGGCTTTTGCTGTCGCTACCGTAGAAAGTATCGTTTTCGGTGCAATCTCGTGCCACGGTACGCGACAAAATTATGCCTGGAAAATGCGAGAAGATTAAAGGGTTCTCGAGAGTCGCACGAACGCCTTTCGAGACGTCGTCAAAAGATACCTTTCGTTAGGTTTAAACGAAACCGGTGGCGAGTTTCAATTACTACGGTGCCTCGCTTTTTTTTTTCTTCGCGAATCGAACGAATAATTCATTCTAACGCGATCATAACCGAACCTTCATCTCGTCTCGACCGAATTAATTTCGTTGGGGGACGCCTTTTCCTCTTGGCGAGATACGCGGACGTAAATTCGCGTGTAACGCGTACAAATCGGTTGAAACGTAGCTAGTAACGATAACGGAGTTAGCGAAACAAATTCGTATTTGCAGTAACATCTCGGACTCTGCGTTTATCGGGTTATCGTAAGCGAATATATTCAGAGGCCAGCCGAGTGAATGTAATCGTTAAGCCTTTGGATTATATCCTCGTGGACGAGCTAACGTAATCTCGTGCCTCCCGTATCCAATTATTGCCCAGCACCTATTACTATTCCAATCTGGCCTCCGTTAATTATATAAGAAGTATTGTTCTCTGTCGACGTTACTTCCTCGATCGACGAATATTAGTGTTAAGATAAATTTATTTATTTACGAACCGTAACATTTATCGTTACAAGAATTAGACATTACTTTTCTACCAAGTTATGTACACAACAAAAGAGCTTCTCCTCTAACTGAAAAGCTAAAAAAAGTTGAAACGTCACCATGTCAGCGCATACTTCACAGCGAAATTAGAACATCAACGACTCGAATATTTTCTTTAACAATTGGTTCGAAAGGGGAAGAACGATGAACGACGAATCGCGAAGTCGTTCGAATCTACTCTTAAATTCGTAAAATGTAAAACATCGATGAGTATCTTTCCCTAGCAACGACCAGCACGTTTCTCTTGGTAAGACTCGACAAAATTGTAGAAATAAAGGAATTAAAGGAATCTTCGAGGCTCTATAAATCGCTGTATAAATCGTGAAAGACTACAAAATCGCTGGAAGGTTCGTACGTGTTTTATCCCATCGTGAGCTAAAGCGTCTACGCGAACAAGAAATGATTTGCGAAGCAACGTCGAATTATCGAGTCGCTTCGATTTAACAGAAATGTAATATTCATTCGAACATTAGGAACAGTTAGCCAGCAGACTCTCGAACATTCGATCAGAGAATGCTAAGTCGCTTCGATTTAACAGAAATGTAAAATTCATTCGAACATTAGAAACAGTTAGCCAGCAGACTGTCGCACGTTCGATCAGAGATTGTCGAGTCCCTTGGATTGAACAGTGATGTAAAATTCATTCAAACCGTTCCATTGGAAACAGTTAGCCAACATACCGTCGCACGTTCGATCAGAGATCGTTGAAAGTTTCGATTTTCTCGACGCGTACGATTGTCTGGTACAATGGACGCACTTTTATTTGCCCTAGGAAAAGTCGACGTCGAAACTGTCGTTGGAGGACGGCTGCATTGAAGAAACAACCATAACCGCGTGAAATTGGATACTCCTTTATACGAGGTCTGCCATCGGTTTCCGCAGCCATGTCGCTTCCTTCCGAATCACCTGGCATTAAAAGCCGATTGCTCCAAACTGGTCTGTTCGTTGGTAACCGGTACAATCACGATCGGTCTCGCAGTACGCGGCAATACAACCTTCCCGTTATATTCCGCGCTTTTCTCGTTTCTCCCTTCTTTCGTCTCCCCGCTGTCGTTTTTTTCCGACATTGTTGCACCTCCGCTTGCCTAGCTTTCTATCGCGCAGTCACTTTACAAGATGGATCACCACGTGCCAACCGCTAATGGACTTTCCCTACGTTTCTACCGTTGGAAGTCTGTCCGCTTTTTGTATCGAGTTAAGAAACTCTTCGATAATAACGCACGGCTAAGGATCTCTCTTCTTTCGATCGCTGATAAAAACGAAAATATCTTTTGGCAGGCCATAGAACGTACGATCTCGCGTCGAAGGCGGTATCGATAGTCCTCTTATGTCGAAGGAACGAATCATCAGGGTAGCATTTTTATACCGGCCGCGATGCCAACGTCCATCGATACTTTATCAATATTTTTCGAACCGTTTGTCGTTGAAAGCTGATTGCAAATGTCGTTCTCAGTTTCCTCGGTAAGACTCGAAGTATGATCCGAGAAAACGGAATTTTAATAGTATTTTACACTTCACGACTTCGTAAGGTCTCCAAAGTTCCTCGTATTTATCAGATTTAAAGTTTTCTAGGAAAACTGTGCTCACCGATTTTAAATGCTATTCTCGTTGTTCCTTCGACTTTGCGGAAAGTCCTGTCAAATATACTTTCCGCGGTGACGTTACTAGTTGATGGGTTCTTAAATGTACTCCATTCATTTTTCATCACGCGGAGTTCTGTTGAAGCGATGAAAAATCGATGCAAAACGAAAGTTCTAACGAACCTGGAAGTCGATCGTTACTATGTATTTGATATCGTTAGCACATTGTATATTAGTATATTACGATATTAGTTCTCTGTTAAATTATTCGCATCTTGCATAACGCATCTTGGCGAATCGTTTTCTTTCTATTGAAAAATAGAAGATTGGTTCCATTCCTAAGAAATCAGCAAAAATAACACAACAAACCATGAGTTTTCAGGTTAGGATCTTAAACATTTTATTTCATTAAGATTGCACATGTATCGTACAAAGTGCATCGATATCTGCAAACGATAGATCACCTAATCCTTCTCCGCCAATTGTATGTGCTAATGTTACGATGTTGAAAATTCGGTCGTATTAGGGAGGACGGAATTTTTATTTTTAATACATGGTGGCCAAGCAGCTTTCCAACATCCATTCAAAAT
>JAITYT010000249.1:1098438-1112243 GCA_025433975.1 Liostenogaster flavolineata | reverse complement strand
TTTTTTTTTTATTTAAGATAACGTTGTCTTTTATATTTTTCATGTAGTTTTTATAAAAAACTGTTGGGAAAAATCGAAATTACTTTCCGAACAACCTAATAATTTAACAGGAAAGTTCTTATACTTATTCTTAATCTCGACTGGTACCGTTAACGGAACATCATCGAATGTTCATAGCGATGGATTCGCGATATCATACGATCTGTTGTTTCATTTTACGATACGTTAGATCGATTTATAGGAAAGTCTAGAAGAAGAAAAAAGATACTCGATCCTCCTCGATACTCGGAATACTTACGTGCTCTCAAATATAATATATCAATTTGATCGATTGATCGGTGAGAGGTTAAAACAGACAATTGAATTCTATCCGTCTCGTTTTATCTTTTCTGCCATTTCGTGCTGCTATCCCTGGGGATCACGGAGCGACATAGCCAGGATCGGAAACGCAATCGTCCTTCTCTCAGATTGTAGCACGACGCATGAATCTCAATTTTCGATTAAAGGATCCTCCTTCGTTTGACGTTGTAAGGGGAGGAGGAGTAACAGTAGTAGCAGAATAAGAAGAAGAAGAAGAAGAAGAAGAATGAGAAGAAGCCGAAAGCAATGAAGAAAGCTCGATTCGGAGAAGGGAAGGGAAAACTGCTATTTGACTTCGATCCAATTGCTATTCGACAAAGTAACGAGGGTTTGGAACCACTAGGTTGAGACAGGTTAACGGCTTGGATGCTAAAAAAACATCGAACCGCGTGATGGATACGAGAAAACGACGCAAAAACTTATCGCGTTAGGCCTTTCCTCCTAATGGATATTATTACGCCGTAATAACTTCGTTCCTTACTCGAGCAAGGGATTGTTATCGGTCCCCAAACGCCGAGATCAACGTAAATTATTGTCATCGTGCGATAGAGCACGCATTTCGATGGGATTTAATACCGACTCGTTACGTTCGACATTAACGTCTGCAACTATTTCTCTCCTATCGCGTGAACGAACGCGTCTCGAAATTTGTTTCTTTGCAAAATAACATTCCTCGCATAAAAATTGTTCGTCTTCATAGCCAATAGATTTCTCTCGAGACGTTTCTTCGTCGTTCGTCCGTCGAAAGTCATGACGAGACTCCGGGCGTCTAAAGTCGTTCGAACTGTTCTCCAAGCGAGAGAAAATATCGAGAGGCGATATCTCCCATCGCTTCATAACGAGAGTTATTAAGATCGCTGCCAACGATTTTACGGATCGTTGTGCCAGAAGGAGACGGTTCCGGCGTGGAAAAAAGTAAAGAAAAATAGGAAAAAGTGCAAAAAGAAGAGGCTCGCTATTCCGCCACGATAAATCCCGCGGTCGAATCTGCCTGCAAAATAATACGTTATGGATCATTTTGGTAAGAGAAGTCAGGCTCGACTGGCGTTCTCTTTCCGGCGTTCCTCGATCGCGGCATCGGCCAACGTGAAAATAGGCCGCTCTCGTTGGCGGTGACGGTAAATTGCGGTGCTCGCGTTTAATGCTGTTAACAGACTGCGGCTTCGTTACTCACCTTCAACCTTCCTCGACCCCTCCATTCTCGCACTCGGTCGCCCCTCCAATTCGATCGCGGAAAGGAGAGAGAGAGAGGGGGGATGGAGGGAGGGAGAGAGAAAGGTATTCTCACTCGACGTACTTTTCCTCGTGGAAATTACGCTAACGCGGTGGAACGAGGCGTAGCAAATACACCGCGAATGGGACTGCGAGAACAATACGTTTTACAACGTTCCACGGAGGCCGAATGAATCGCGCCAGGTGAAGAATCACCCAATGGATATTCGGAGAAAAATTTCGAAGCAGACGAAGCGACGTAAAAAGTGGGACTATTAGTGAAAATTTCTGTCCGCTGAAAAATTCCCGTCAATCCGCCATTCTAATTACCGGAAATGTTCGGATAGGTGGGTTCCAAGGTAATCGTGGCTCGTTGCTTCGTTTTACTCGCGCACGATCGATCCTTCACGCGCATTTTTATCGAGTCACATCTTTAACGAGTTATTGTCGATCAATGGACAGTCGTCGCTCGTTTGGACGAGTTCCATCGTTTCCGATCGATTTTTTTCACGTGAATGTACGTTCGGTCGTATTCGTCGATCCTTTCTTAGCTCATTTGCATCATAAGCGCGTATATGCGCGCAAATTTCCTGGCCATTATCACCGAAGCGCATATATTATGTATGTGGGCTAGCGCGAAGTAACGATTGAAAACGGATAAAAGTATTTTTCCTGGTAAAAGCAATTCTGAAAAACTGATAAAAATGGAAGGGTTTGAATCGAATAGCGGTAAAGAAGTAAATAGGCCTACGAAACGTAAATCATGTCCATCATTACCATGAAGATTTATTGGCCAACATTTTCTAATACCCAGTGAAACGACCTCGTCACGAAAAGCTCGTAAACGTTGTGTAGTTTTTTTATTACAAAAAAAAAGAAAAAAATTATTTTATCAGTGTGATAACTGTGGCTACATGTGGTGGTCATTTCAAGTACTATCATACGGTTAAAAAGTATTAAATTGAATTTCTCGAATTATTTTTAACGTATAACTTTACCGTATTAAATCAAGTTATAAATTCTTTGTGTATGCCACTTTGGTTCTTGTTTTTTTTATCATTTTGAAATATTTCTATCTTTAAAAAATATTTGGTGATATGGGCCAATTTTTCATTTTTTCGAATGTTGCAAATGAGTTAACGTAAGTGACTCGTCCGTCAACTTGTCGATAGATCGCAGAAGCGAATTCGCGAAGTCGTTTTATCCTTTCTATTTCATTCCTCTTTTTCGTTGTCTTTTTCTCCTCTATCCATTCACTTTGTTGCTCCTTCCTTGTCGAACCATTTCAGAGAACCAGCTCTGCGATCTTGCAACGATAAACACGTACCTTTGCACTTCGCAGCGATCTATTTGCGAGCAAATAGACAGAAACAATGTTTCCTTTATCGTTTATCGCTTTTTCGTTCTTTGTTTCGGAGATCACTCGATATTTGCGCGTCTCATCGCTCACAAAACATTTCGCAATCATGAACGCGCTATTATTACGATGTTCGAAAATTACATTGGACCTCGTCGGTGAAATTTCGCGCTACATTATGCTTCTACGCGTTATTCGCTACGAAAAGATTACGGAAAGGCTAGCATTAGTTTCTATGTAACGCGGCGTCTCAGAAATGATGCTATCTTTTCTAGAGATCTATCTTCGCGAGAGGGAGAGATATTTCATCGAAGCAATTTCGACGAAACGTTGGGCGTAGGTACATCTCGATAGTGGCGGATTTGAAAAAGGAAGAGCTCGAAGAGAGAGCTGCCAATACGTGCTCCATTTTGGGTATTACGCGTTTTATCATCTTGCGGTCTACCAAGCTCGAACAAACTTTGTTCCTATTCCGTGAAAGTGCAAAACGAGTCTCGTTGGTCAGCAGTGAGAATCTATAAATTCGAACGGTTGCGAATAACAGTATTTTTATCATATATCGTCGTCGGTTTCGTCTTATCAATTTTTTTCGCAACTGAACTCCCGAAATGTTTCAATTGCAATCCTTTCTTTTTCCGAGGCGCTTTAAATGGTACTCGCGAGAGCTATCTTACAATTAAAGTATAAATGAAAAATTTTGTCCAAGGATTTCCTCGAGTCTCTCCATATTTGTGTCTTACTTTTTTTCGTTAGTTTATGACGATTTAAGGTCCGCGATAGATGGAGATCGTCTTTAAATACTACATCGAAGTAAATACCGTGTTCGATAAGAAACGAGGCCTCCTATGTTTTTGCCGTATGAGCAAACAAAGTAAAGACTCTGAAAACAAGTTGAACCCTTCGTTTTATCGCGGTTCTTTCCTTTGATATCCTAATATCGATCTTCACGCTCGATAATCTCGCTCAAACAACGAACGTCTGCGCTAAAAAACAAAATTACGTACTTAGAAACTGTCGACGATGAAAGACGTATTGTATTAGCTACGAATGGTACGTGATTGACAAAGCAAATTATTTCAGATTGTATCGATGGTATGTAACAACTTCGTACGAAGATAAAACGAAGCTGTATCCAATCCATCTAATTTTTCATTAAAAATATCTTTTTTCTTATTCGAGTGGAAATTTAGATAACAAAAATTCTCTATAAAATCGGTCTATCGAAACTTCAACCGAAAGTGCGTTACATATTTACAATATTATAGCACGCAATTGAACAGTTAAACGTATCGAGTATCGACCATTTTTTGAGGATTTTTTAAAACTTCATAACGAGAAAAATAATAAATCATTTACACAGGTTATCACTCAGAGCAATTTATAAAAATAAAATTAATTCGACGAAATTTCAATAACATACGCGTGACGTTGATTCAATGAAACATATATCCGAAAGATAAAAAAAGTCATAGCTGGATGGTGGACAATCGATAAAACCAAAGAATCTTATTTTTATGATTTATGTTCTACGAGTCATTAGAATCGAAACGTTACAATCGTCAATTACGTCATTGAAACCAATCGAGGTAAAAAGGGTTACTCAATCGTAAAGAATATCATTTCGACGTTCAGTTTCGCGACGGCACGAGATGCCACACGCTGATGCATCGATCCGTGAAACGATGATGCATCTTGCCTGGCAAGTTCCTTAACGCCAACTTATTCTTCTAAAATCGCCTTGCCGAGCTAGCAGTAGCTTCGATCGATACTTCGACAAATATCGATCTTTCCTTATCTCCCTACAGAAAAGTTAGGCTACAGAGCGAGAAGAAAGGACAATAAATTCGTGCGCGTGTCACTTCTAATTCAATCGAACGACGAAATCGATAACAGCACCAGAAGGCTCTTGACAAGGAATTTTTGCTTATCGCTGATGAAACACGCGTCACGAGCACATGCAACGATGTTCTTTCGCAATGTCTTCCTCGTGGGGTCCAACTTCGACGATACTCTCGCCTGTGTTACGTCGAGTACGCGAATTAACGTTATCACCATCGTCTCCCACTCGATGTTCGCGAATACCTAACTAACAACGAGCAGAGGCGGTAGGAAGGTGCGCACGGAGTATCGAGAAGGGAAGAGGCAACAAGCAGCGACGACCTTTTGCAATAGCTTCCTCGTGGGATCGAACGTCAACGACACGCTCGACGGTGTTACGTCGGCACGCGGTGCGAACGATGTAATCCGCAAACACGATTGGTGTAGACGGGCGACAGGTCTATGCACACTCGTTCGACGAGAAGACGACGAGTGTACGCCTCTACCTGAACACGCCAGTTCGCGTGGCCGTGTACGCGAGTAAGAGTACACGAATTAACGTTAACAACCCCGTCTCCCGTCTCGATGTTGGCGAATATCTGCCAGACAACGCGCAGAGGCGGCAAGAGGAAGGTGCGTACGGAAGATGGAGGAGGGAAGAGGCAACAAGCCGAGCATCGACACCGCGGAATTCCACGGTCAGCTGACATATCGATCGCAGTATATGAGATATTCGTTTCGTGCGCATACCACCGACACCTGAAATTAACCAGGCATCCTGATGAAGCGCTTGCTACCGTCGGACTTCGGCAACATCGCGTCCGTCCCTCGAAAAACTTTCTGCTTCGTGAACGGACTGTTTGCCGCTAATGAGGCGCCGCCTTTAATTGCCGTTCTCTCGACGACGAATAACCGCGTTACCGGCGCCTCTCTAATTCACGAACCTTTTTCAGTGACGAGTGCCGCTTCGTGGCTGTTCTCTCTTTTTTCTTGTTGTCTCTCTCTCTCTTTTTTTCTCTTCCATACCGGAACTGCGTCTCTATTTCCGTCCCACGAGCGCGCATTCCTCTTCCTCGATATTGCTTACGCAGAGTAACGCCATCGTGATTTCGCGATTTATTCATCGCTGGCAATCAACTTGGCAATTCGATGGGCCAGCTTTCATTCCGTCGATTTTCTTTTTATCTCGTTTTTATAAAAAATATTTAGCGTCTGAATTCGAACTCGTAGTTGCTCGATAGAGCGTCTACGGACACTACGAGCTGAAGGAATCCATTTGGATACGGTGCGTATTTTACGTTACGTATTAATCTCGATCGTACTACTTATTACGTTCAGTCGACACCGACGTCACGTTTCGGTCGATCGTTTTGATCGTAAGAACATTCGTACCAATTTCTTAATGTATTTCTGTTTTCATGATATTTACAGGAAATATTTGGGTTTTATTCTTACATTTCGTTCCACGAATTTCTTTCCTTCTCGTATTTCGATATTATTTCAATTTGATTTAATACACATCTGTTAGGATTTCTTGGACGTTTCTTACTTTACATCGCGTCTTCTGACTTTTCGTGTTCGCTAGAGATACAGAGTGGGCCATTTTAGGCTGACCGTTTTTAATAATTTATAACTTTGGTAGAATTTATTTCTAATTATTTTTCTTTTACAGATACCCAGTTCAAGGGCGAATTAAAATTGTTGAATTTTTTTATGTTTCGGGACGATCTATTATTACAATCAAACAGTCCAATTTGTCCCAGCCTGTACAAGGCGTTCTTCTCTAAATCTCGTTCGAATCGTAATGCGTCGATTATCGATTAAAATCGTCTATTTTTTCCCGATCGGAGAAAGTATTTTCTTAAAAAATATTGACTTAAAAGCAGTACGGTTAAATGTTACGTTTTGCTTGAGAGCGACTGCGTCGGTTTCTTTCGCCGTAGGAAAGCTGCCGTATCTCGTAGGGCGAACAAACCGGCAAAGTTAACGTTAAAATGATAAATTGTCTTCTCTATTCTACTTCTAGTTTCCCTTTCCTTCGCCTTGCCGAACGAAGAGAGTTATTGCGCGGAGAAAATCCCTTACCGTCACACGATGCGGAATAATTGACCCGATATGCTCACAATGGGTTTCCTCGTCTTTTTTCTTCGGTACGGTGGTTGGCAATCGGTTACCCACCACTGGAACCCATTTTCACATTCCGTTCGAGTACCCGAATCCCCCCGTTATCGCGTTTCTTCTTTTTCTTATTCTTCCTCCCCCTCCTACTCCTCTTCTTTTTCTTTCTTCCTCTTGATCGATTTTAAGTAAAGCCATCATGACCTTCATCGTGATAAAATGATTCTCGATTTTACGAAAGATTTTTCTCGTTCGTGGACGACAACATTTTCCAATCGTTTTAATTACGAGATCGATAAAAGCGATCCCGGAAAATTTCATCAAACGAAATCGTATCTCCATGAACGTTTCGAGGCAGTCTCGTAATTCGCGAGCGATTAGTCGTTCTACGTTCTAATGTCCCAGTGAATCGTCTCGCGTAGATTTAATTCGTTAGAGCCAGTGAATCGTATTCAAGTATTTAAGAAGAAATATTTTTAAGACGAGAATTACCGTAAAGTAGTTGGAAATTAAAATTGTTCGGCCTCGCATATCACTTGCTATTACTAGAAACTACTTTTACGGATGTTCTTCTTGTTAAGCCATCGTGCGTTACGTACGATGAGATTAGCCAGCGAAATTTTAGAAACTTCAATTTTCTTCCTGAAAATAATGCATTGCAACGTGTGAAAATGCTTCGTAAAAAAGTATTTCTTTTTTTATTACGTGATTTTTTATGCTGAAATTTAATAACGCGGTGACGTAAAAAAACTTACATTTAGACTTTGCGAACCACGATGAACGCATTAGCGGGTAGATGTGTCGAGCAGTAATAACAGCTTTACGCCTCGACATTCTCATAGTGAAAGCGTTAAATGAGCGAGTCCAATTCACAGCGAATGAGTCCGTCGACTGTTTGTGCTTTGCGTTAAATATTAAATACCTCATCGTTCAATGCTCGTTATTCCTTAAGGGACCAGTTACGCGTTTGCTCATTGCGTAACTAACGTTGTAAAAGAATTATTTCAAAAGAAAAGAATTTTCAAGCGAAAAAAAAGCGAAACGCTAGAAGGCAGAGTATTCGACTAAAATCAAAGAGAACCAAAGTGTAAAGCGTTTCTCTTTTTCTGTATTATAAAAGGCGAATAAAAAAATATTCACTCTCACACATTTTTGTTACCAACGATCGATTCGAATCGTACGAAAACCAAAGTCGTCTTACGTGACATTTTATCATGTATTCGATAAAAGGAACTAATGAATCGACGTAGTATGAAATATGATAAAAACCTGAACGCTCGCTTCCATTTCGATGTCTTGAATTAATGGCGTGCAAATCTCGATGCTTCTCGGCAAGAAAACTTAGCAGTACGTTAATGCGATATGCAAATATGTTAAACTGGATCGTCGACGACGTCGGATCGTTTATTTTATCGGAACAAGGGAGAAGTAGTTTTCCGTTGTCCTTTCCTTCAACGTTACGACACGAACGCTACGTTTCTACTTTAATTTTCTAGAAAGAACAATCAACGAGAAGCATTGCCAGCGATTTACACGAAAAATTTCATTTTCTCTCGATGAATGCATCGTCGAATGAGAAATACAGCGAACACGCCACATCGAGAAGATAGTCGAGAAAAACTAATACCAATTTGTCATTCGTTTAGCAGGAAGTACGAAATGTCCAGATATCTTGTAGTTTCTTGGATCTTGAAAATAAGAGTAACTCGTATCATTTATATTCTTGGTACAGTCCGATCATACGTTGCTTCCAAAGCGGCTAGGTAATTCCCTAAATATTCAGCCTATTATGAAACGAATGCAACGATATTCTAAGACGAATTCTTAGACGAAGATAAGCAATCTACTTGATTAAGCCATCTACTCTTAGCTTACTTAAGCTATACCCAACTCTGACCGTAATTACTCGATGCCGAGGTTGGCCGCATCATTTAGCTTTACAGGAGAATTCCTTGCAGCGGGTTTACGTACGATGCTCCACCCCTGTGTTTGACATTTGCATGTAGCACGTAGAACAGATTGTTTTGGCCCTCGAAACTCTGCCGGAGTTTGTCAACTCGATAGTTTCACTTAAAAGCTTTCAACTCAAATCCTCGGCGTGTGTGTCAACGAAAAAACAACGTAACCGGTTACACAGGCAGGCGTCACGTAGATGCGAGATCTTTATTTCGATTGCTCGCACGGGCATTCCGTGTTTGCTTTTACGAGATTTTCTCGATTTTGCGAGAGCGCCGTATCGACGATTCTTACGTATCTCATCGAATTCGATGAACACAATACTTTGGAATTTTTAAAGAATAAATTTTTATATCGACATAAACAAGAAAATAAATATTTGTGATAAAACTTAAAAACAAAAGTGGGATAGAGCGACGAAGAATGAAATTAGCCGATAAACGTAAGAAGAACAAATTTTTTATTTTGTTAAATAATTAATCGGTTAAGTTGTCGTTTCAACGTTGTGTACATTGTGTAAATCGCTCGAGGATTCGAGAAACAATCGTTCTTCGCTAATTTCATCTTCCCTGTCGTTGTACGCGCCTGATGTGTGTAACACGTCCCTTCTTTTCGGGACCATTAATAGCCCGACTCCGGTGCTAAGGGGACGTGCTATTTGCTTTATACGGGCGTGCTACTCTCACGATGGCAGAGATAGGCAAGGTCAAAGAGCGATAACGAAAGACGAACGTGCGTGGAGAAGCAGGTCTAGAAAACATCGACGCCATTAATATTTCATTGACCGATACCATGTTACTACGTTACCTCGTACGTCGAAGCTGGAAATCATTCACTGGTTAACTGCATTAATTTCTTTTACCTGCTTTTTATTCCTAGTGACATCCTAAGATCTTTTAACTTTTGTGAATTTAGATATCATCCATTTTCCACTCAGTACTCTCCTCTTCACTCGCTGTTATGCGAGCGTACTGTATTATTTCATTTTCACTCTAACGTAATAAATGGAGCTTGGAGTTTGATCGGTAAAAAATAAAATCTATTGGCCTCTGAACAGAAGTTTCTGATATTCCTTGCTTTTGCATTGTTTAACGGCGTCTTATAATTGGCTTCTTTCCATTTTCAATCCTACTATTGTACAATTGTAATTCATATTTCACCTCTTTCTTCTTTGATTCGTCGAATTCGTCAATGGCACGATATCGTTAGTGGATAACAATTTTTTTTTAATTTTAATTTAATCCTTTCCATACTTCACGGTTCAAAAATATACGATGCAAAATTTACATGTACCCAACAATTACGGTACTCGGCTTCAATATATTCTCAGAGAATCCACAGATTTCGTATTCATGACACTTCAGAACCTTTACAAGAGGGCTTATTGAAATCTTACCGTTACGTCCAAGCGATTATCCGCTGTAAATATTTTAATTAGAGTCAGCAGTATCGATGATGGATGATTGGCACAGTGACTAAAGCATAAGAGACTCTTCTCCCCTAGCTTTTTAACATCGTTCCTTCGAGATACTCTTCCCCTTTTATAACTCGCACAAATCATCGAGATGCCAGTGCGTCGTATCAACGTACCCAGATCCATTACGTTTACGTCGAACTGCTAAAGTTTTATACACACACGGAGGATATTTAAATCGATTATCAAATTGTTCGAGTTGAATTTGACCTTATCGTTAATTCTTAGAGAACCGTTGTCCTTGTAACGCCAAATCTCAGCCATTTTTAACATTATGGCCTTTCCGAAAGCGAAGCTCATATCTTTCGCAAAGAGTTAATAAAATGTTTGGTAAGTGTTACTCCATTCTTGATTCTTTTTCCCCTTTTATGACAGTATTTTATGGATCACCCTGCGCGTGGCCTGGTTTTCGCGGTCACCGTGGTTCCTTTACTCGTGTTTCATCGGTGGAAAACGGTAGCCACGCGGCATTAACTCTATCTCGAGATTTATTAGATATAAATATGTGTAGAAGTTGCTTCGCCAAGACTTTTCTGGCGGCATTCGTATTTTTGAACCTCTAACCAGAACTTTACTTGGTGAAGCTCCATTCTCTAATTCTTCGAGACCATATTTTCCTGGTGGTACCGCGTAAACCCAAAGAACGAAATTCTCTTTTGCTCTTTTGTTTACTCCCTTACCCCTTCCCTGTTCCATCCTATCTATCTACCTGTCTATCTCTCCCTTGACGTTTTCCCTCTACGCATTCATCTCCTTGCGGACCGACGAAACTAAATTACGTGTTTTCGAGTACGAAGCCACCGCGTCGCTCCGTGGGAAAAAGAAACTTTTCTATTTTAAATAAGAATAAATTCAGATTCCGTCTTTGCTACTCCTTGGTGGAGCTGCTTACTGCTTCTGCAACGGGAAACTCGAGAATGTTGGACGAATCGAGGGAAGGATGAGTTTATCGTGCTTGCGAATGGAACGGGGCAAGAGAGATAGAGATAGAACGGTAGCGGTGAGGCAAGACGCGACACGACGAAACTTACGACAATAGGAAACATACGAATTTCACCTGGTTACGTTGAAACCACGTGTCGTTTGCTGGAAGTACGTTTTACCTCGAATTCGTCCACCATAATAACCTAAAGATATTTCTACTTCAAGACAGATAGCGCGACAGTTAGTACGTCGCAGCGTCGATAGAATCCTTGACTTGTACTACTTCGTACTATACTATCAATGAGCTTCGATCCTTTTAGAGATATTACGTTATCGTTACAGATAAGATAATAATCCTTAGGATTAACAATTATTCTTTTTTATCGGATAAAACAAATAATATTTTGTGACGACGTGGAACAACGATGACATCGAAATCTTTTGATCGAGCGTTCTTTCCATATTGAAAGCTAATATAGAATTCAATATCTTTTAATATCAAGAAAAGTAAAATGCGAATGAAAGGAGACATCGTGATTTAATAGTCAGAAACTTCTTTACGCTTCGTTCGAAAACTTTTTCCCATCGAAAGAATGTCTTTTATACTCTCATCGAGCCATCGTTTCATTATCATTGCGTACGCATCACCGCGTTTCAATTCTCGGCAGTTTTGTTTCATGTTCATCTAAAAACGATTACATTTTTTGAATCGTCTCGTATAAAACTGTATTCTGTAAAAAAACCTTATTCGAGTGAACTAATTCTTAACGCGTTAAGAATAATCCGAGACTTCACGACCTGGAAATTTTTCTTTTCTGAAGTGGCCATTAATTTATTTCGTATTAGTCATTGTCTATTCTTCCTTTCTTCTTCTCTCGTTTAACCCGACCAAAAAAAATGGCGTTTCAAAAACTCCGATTAGGTAGTTGTATTATATTAGGACATTTATGGATTCTTCATTAACACCAGGTGTACGATGATCATTTTTTTCTCACCGAGTACAATGATAGGTTCGAGGTAATCTAGGCTAGGTAAAAATCGAGTTTTAGTAACAATATTTGTTATCCAAGTAAGAAATGAGTGAATATTGAATAAGTACAATAATTAATATATACGGAAAATAATGTAAATATTTTTTATATTTCGCAAATAAAATGTTCAATTACATAAAGGTTTAAATTTAAAAAAAATATTTTGTTTAATTCTACTTTACTTATTCTCTAGGAATACGCGAAGTATCAATTACTGAAAAAAAAACGTATTGAATTATTTTAGAAAATGTATTTCTCGGGTCTCCGGACTCGATCACCGACTTTCTAGTGTTAAGGACAAAGGAACTAGCAACGTGAGGCGCTGAGCAAATAGGCGAAAGCTATTAAACGCGTGTGTTCAAACAAACGAACGCACGGTTGAACCCAAAGGTCCGAAGCGCCCGTTAGTTCATGAAAGTACACGCTTTTAATAATTTTCGGAGCATTGCGCTAACGCTCTTTGGTCTCTTTTGGCCAACAAATAGAATTCCGGCAAACGTAACCGCTTTAAATTTATCAAGGGATGGGAAAAAAGAACGTTTCACGTGGATAGGTTACGCATTATTTGTAATAATAAAGATGAATGCCTTTCCATTATCGAGCTATCGTACAACGTTATTTTTTGTTTCTCGATTGATTTTCACTTTTTCGCGAATCTATCTCCTTCTTAATTTTAATCAATAGGAGAAATCGATTAAAAAAGTGTCAATTAAGAAAAGAAAGGTTATGACATGGCATAAATCTTCATGAAAGTCCTTCATTGTACGAAAATTGTACGAACGGAAAAATAACGAGAAGAATACCGATCTCGATTTCGGGTTAGCAGTCAAAAAGGCATCCGCAATGTATTTCGAAGAACGCACACCTATTCCGAATTTCAAGAAAATGTCATGCATCTCGAAAGAAGAACGAGTTTGCAACGATTAGAGAAGAGATCGCGTTGAATGCATTTTTACATCGCTCGAGATTGCAATCCGCGTGAGTCGCTAAATTCGCGGACGACGATCGTTAAAAATGAGAGTCCGAACAGTGTGACGGGCCGATTTGACGACGAGCCATGGCGAGCATTTTCATGTTTGATCAACGAGTCCGGGCTTCGCGATGACAATGGGTTAATGCGCGAATCACGCGAGAGATGATTTACGATGGCGTGTTTCACGACAAAGATACGCGATAGATGAAAAAACGAGAAAACTTCGACCAAGAAGGTGAAATTGTAACGAGATACGAACGAACCTTCTTCCGTTTTATCGCTGAAATCTGGAAGATCTGATTGCCATAATCGTCGTCGCCAACAAGTTTCCAGGTCCGTTCAAATAAAACGTAAGGGATTTAACTTCTTAATGAGGGAGAAGGAATTTTTCTCGAATCTGGTATATCTTGATCTTCCTTTCCGGATTCCGCTGCTTATTTTCATCTCGCGACCTTCTCGAAGTATACGTTTAAATAGGTTAACATCAGGTCTACCGGAAAGTAATCAAAATTTCTTCGATTTAAAAAAAAAATTGTTATATTTACTTTAAAGATTTTTTTAAAAAGTGAATCGAAACGCTGG
>JAITYT010000249.1:1077031-1088463 GCA_025433975.1 Liostenogaster flavolineata | reverse complement strand
TCTCTCTCTCTCTCTCTCTTCCCCCTCTTAGAACCGTTCAGCCATAAGGGGAGATGCGGTTAGTACCGGGGTTACAAGTGTAGGTTGAGTTGTATCGCGGCGGACCAATGTGATCGACGAAAATTGAACGGCGCGCGATGAAACGGATACCAAGTTCGAATGGTAGATTCTCACTCTCCTCCAACCTTACCGCGACCTGCTCTGACGTACATTTCCGACGGCACGATTACCGTTATGGCAGGAGAAACACGACGCTATGGTAGCCAACCTCACCGATCGCTAACTCCTTTCGTGCTCGTTCCAGCTATTGCGAACGGTCGCCACCGTATCTCTCTTCTCGGATTCTCGGATACTCCGAGCTTATGCGTTCTTGGCAATGGTCGTGCTTTTCTCCGCCTTCGATCTCGGCTATTGCAAGCTCCGAAATGATAGCTTCTCATCGAGTTACCGCTTAGTTCTTTAAGTCGAACGAGCTTATTAACGATTATTACGAAAAATATAGATGAAATGAAGCTTCGACGACTCTTTTACCTGGCTGTAGCTATTGGCCATACGTTCGTGTACGTACGTATGTACAATATTAAATATATCGAGTCACAAATAATGCGTATTTTCAATTACATTAACTAAAAGTCGGAAATCGACGGAATTGACGCTTCGATCGTCATCGAAATTTTTATTTTAAAAGAAAGTAAAGAAATTTAATTTCTTTTTAAAATCGACGCTTTAACGCGTTACGCGCAATCTAAATCGACTTGCTATAAGACCAGTAGTAAATTTATGTCGTTCTTATTAATAGCGCAAATTTTGAAAAGTGTAGTTCGATGAACATTTATTTAAAATTTTTCAATTTCAAAAATCGTATTATTCATGGGTATTCGCCCAATATGTCGTATGTGTTGTACACCGATTGCAAAACACGAGACAACACGATTATGTCGAACCACGATAATACCGAGTTAGGTGATATCACGAGAAATCGTGGTTTTGACTGAACGATCCACCGAACCGCAGGTAAATTTTGTTTGGCGATCGATCGGTCGACCCGACACGACGCGTTTCCCAACGACAAGACGAGCTTGCGGATCGTGTTCCAACGCGTTCCAGCCGCCCAGTGTTGGAATTCGAGAGTTCACGTTCGCACAAAGCGCAAGATATCGAGAATATTTGAAGAGAGGAGGCTAAACTTTTTAACGTCCAGTTAAGTAAAGTTTCGCTACATTGTCGAATGAAATAAAAAGAATGGACATATTTACAACGTGCCTACGGTGCCTACGGTTCGTACGGTGACATTTTTAAGGCGAGATAAAATGACTCGGCTGACGTCATGTAAAACCCTGCCAACATACGATTCCCTGTAACGCTCGTGGCTCGAGCACATCGGGTACATCGTTTTGGCGTGTTGGTCGAAGCTCCTGCGAAATATATTGCACTTTCGGGACGAGGTCAGCTGCGACTGTAATTTTGGTACAACATTTGTCTCTCCGGCAACACCGTGGCTGAGATCTTTATTGACTCGGATTTGAATATATCGGGATCCAAATGATACCGCGTAAAATGGGAATTCGGTTTTTTACCTGTCGATCGATCGCCGCCGGATCGTTAGACCGTCTGTACACTCTGGCATATTGGTCGTTCGTGCCCGTTGCACGACCATCGACTACGATTACTAAAGTTAATTACATACGCTAGACGAGAATCGCGATGTTGTTGGCCATCGAGCTTAAAGCAGCGTCTCGGCGCTCTTAGCTGCGCGCAATTACTGCACCTATATTCGATCGAATAGAACGCGCCCCTGGTTCCTCGATCGGATTTACGCACGATAATACTTGATACAGAACACTTAGTAGAACGTCGATCTGTCAAGCCGTTTGTGTTTAATCCGAGATTCAAGAATATCTCAAAATCGTTCGTTGTTCTTTGAGACGATTTTTATTGTCAGTTGAACGGCGTTTGCGTGTAAATCGCGATGACAAATCTTAGCTTTTAAACTCGAAGACGAGCGAATGTGTTTTATTAATGGTTTCGAAGGATGTCATAAATTCCAGAACGTTATCGAACGCTTGCGAACGCCTTCGCAATGATTTATTTTACCTAGCGCTCTTCGTGCAACGTCGATCCGTAGTCGAGTCGATTCAGGCCTGTTAACCCGCATTTGTGTTTAATTCTTGAATGATGAACGTCCCAAAATCGTTCGTTGTTCTTTGAGACGATTTTTATTATCAGTTGAACCATATTCGCGTTAAAGCGTTAAAGGACGAATGTGTTTTATTAATGGTTTCGAAGGATGTCATAAATTCCAGGATTGATCCTAAATTAATATTTATGAAAAATATTCGGTAAATGTATTCACCGGGAGAGCTGGGAATACTTTTTTCAACAATACCGAGAAAATGGAAAAAGTGGACGGGACATTATTGCCAGATACTGCGTATTAAATCCGACGTAACGCTGGATTAAACGTCGTTGTCGGTACTTGTCGCTGACTTTACGATCGTGTCCTTCCTCGTCTTTTTATTCTATTCTAACGCGAGATGCGAGGGGGTTGCCGCCTTAAAAGTTTCATCTTAAAACGTCGTGTCGATACCAGGGAAACGACAGCAGATTTTTCGCTAACCGTGTAAACGATAAGAACGAAGAAAGAAGAAGCATTAAAAAGTTTGAACGTCGTAAAGATGACGCGACATGGAAGAACGCGTTGACCACGCAATAAAATCTTTCGCTACAGTTGCCCATGAGTTTTCGATTCAAAATAAGACGTTTCATCCGAACGAAGAAATACACGAACGTTATCTGACTAGAGCAACAAACCGCTACGATATCGACGAGGATATACAATATTTCAACCGCTGGACGAGAAGACGGTGCCTTGTACCGTTTTACACGCGACTCCTACCGTCCTTCCAATTTTACCGAAATCGATAGTTTTCCGTGATACTGTTCGTGATGCGATCGTGCTTCGTTACTATGGTCCTTCTTTTTCAACGTAGAAACAAAGCACAGTAACAAGAAACGCGATCAGAGCCAGATTCCATTTCTCGTTCGTCTATTACTTCGATATTAATTTCATAAATTCGTTGAAGGAAAAAGCCGTAAAATATTAAAGAGGCAAGATCTATCAGTTCCGTTATCGATTTCATTTTACTGATGAAGAAAACGGAAGAAAATAGAGGCGAGGAAGAAGAAAGCTTCACGAATCAATTTCGCATTGCATTAATCTTTTTGGCGCCTGGTCATCCATATTCACGCAATGTAAAAGAAAAAGTGTTAACGAATCTGAGATTTAACCGTGCGAGGGTATCGTGTCTGATCGATTATTCATCCCAGAAGTGTAAGACCATGATCGATCTTCGATTGATGATTAGGACCCGATAATCTTTGTTCCGCGACTTTTGCTAAAAGGCTCTTATAATCGTCAACCAAGACAACAACGACAACGAAAGCGACAACGATGATGATATACGAGAGTTTAGTCCATCCATCTTCATGATTCCGCGGACTCTTGCAGTTCTTTTACTGTTCGAACCGTGGCCAGGAAACGCTCGTATGCGTATCTCTTTGACCCTTTCTTCGAAACGCCATTATTCTCTTCCCTCGTGTAACCGGAATAGATGATGTTTTTATTGCCGCTGTGGTTTAGAAAGGCGTATCGACGAAAAGATTAGCAACAATGCTCCGACCGCTACCCATGCATGCTGACATAATAAACACCAGCTGAATATCGCAGTGACATGGATCTTCCTTTTTAACCGAACCTTGATTCGAATCGTAGCTAAAAGCTATTTAAATCGCTTTAGTCGTATGAGTTTTATTCTCACTATATGGGTTATAATTTTTTTTATATTTATAAATATAACAAATTTAATATTTTATATCAAATAAAAATATAATCCTATATATAATTATATTCAATATATATATGTTATATAAATTACATATAATATTATTATATTGTATTTATAGTATATAATTATATATTATATAATATTTTTAGCGGCGGAGACTGTCCCACACCCAAGTGAACAACCCAATATAATATAACGAAGAATAATATGAAGGTATTCTTTTTAGCAAAAATAAGATATGAGAGACCTATGAAAAATCCTGCTTCGAGATCCAACTGACGGGGAGATATTCGTTGCTGTCCTTGCGTAAGAAAAAGCTCATCGATTAAAAACGATTGTTCAATATTTGATATGGCTTGGAAGCACGCGTTGAACAACGAGACGCTTCGAAACATATGGCCATTTCCTTTAAAGTTATTATCGAGATACATCCACCAACGATGACGTAAATTTTAGCAGCCCTATACGTCAGAGGGAAGGCACGGTACATGAAAATCTCGCGCGACCCTCGCTGACATTGCGGAACACCGAAAGATTCACTACGCCATCGGTCTATTTTTCACTCGAAGTTTGCATTCCATCGTACCGCGGAACGCGATAAATTTGGCAAAAGCAGCCACACACGGCAGTGATGTAGCACGAAATAAAACATCCATGAAGAAACAACCTTTTTGATTATCGTATAGGCGTTTTGGATCGGTCTACGATCGTTAAATTCGAAGTAAATTGGAAAATTGCAATTTGGCATGTCCTTCCGTTACGATGGGCGTTTGTAAGGTTTATGTCCTCTACCTGCGGCCTTTAAAGCGCCTACGTATGTTCTCATAGTCACGCATAAATGTTCCACTTTGTATTCGTAACGAGAGCATTGAACGTTTTTCGTCGATTTTAAGTGCTCGTTGCATAAACGTGGAAAAATGCGATATCTTGAGGAAGCGTGAGTCGAGGGAATGTCGAAGGAAAATTTGAAAATCGTCGTTTCTTCTTTAAATCGGACGCTATATTTTCGCTCACTTCGAACGAATTTGTTTTTATTTTGGTTCAATTAGATATGTAAGGGTCCCTCGTGCGGAACGATTTTAAAAAGCCGATGGTACTTATACGAAATTGGGGATCGCGATTAAAAGATAAAAAGTAGAAGGGAAAATGCAGAAGCAAAACGCGAGCGTCGTATTCGATCGATCGAATTTCACGATTTAATTGCACGGCGCAACCTGTAATTCCACGTATCGGCAATTAAAGAGTGCAAAGATCGTTCAAAATCCGCCGAAATTATAGCGATCTAATTATCTACGTCCATATAATCGTTCTACCGTAAGAAAATTCCTTTATAAGTCATACGAATAAATTATACGAATAAATTATGGAGGAACGACAATAATTAAAAGGACAATTCTCATTCGTCTGTTATTCGCAATCATTTATACGCGATTAATCTTCCAATTTTATTCGAATTTCCCTATCCAAAAGCGAGAACAAGTACTTTTGACAAACATATTTTGTCACAAATATATTCGTGTGTTCATTAGAGAATATTCGTCGCGTGCTCGGACATTTATCGAAATAGAATTAACCGCGATAGTCCGTCCAAATAAGCAAAGCAGTACGTCGGATCTGACATTTTTATTAGGTCCTGCAATATGATTTTAACTGTTAAAATACTTATTAAATTAAAAAAATTACTTTTTCTCTATCTCTTTAAATATTCCGTCGTTTCATATTACGCGACCCAATAATAATATTTGACGTTGAGACAGAGAGACGAGTAAGTCGAATAAGCAATCGAAGTCTATTCGTAACTTGACGCTTCTTGGCATTCGATGACACGCCTGAAATGAAACTTCTCCTTTTCCATGGGGACTCTTGCGACTGCGACCTCGGCGCGGCGTTTCGGTCAAAAGATCGTCGGCAAATTCAAAATACAACTCTGCAGTGGCGTCGTGTACGCGGTCAAACAACGAACAATTTTTCCTACCGTTGTCGTCGTACTCGTGCGCGTTACGGTAACCGCGGATCTGTCGACGGTTAAAAGAACGAAGAGCGTCACGCGCGCGTATACATCCTGTATTTGATCCACGGCGTTCCGCTCAACCTATTGATTCTAGCGGCTAACTGCAGCCCGCCGCCGCTTTGAAATCGACAATGAAATCCACTCGAACACTGCAAAGGGTCAGGCATACCTTCAATCGGCGCCAATGTTCGATCTCATCGATCCGTGCAAATGCGCTTTGTTTTCGTTCCTCTGCCTTTTTCTTTTCTTCCTACGCGATATTTTGTTTACTTTGCTCCACTTTGTCTTTTTAAATCCTGTCGAGTGCATACCACCGTCCAATGAAATGGCCATCGACGTAACGAGCGTAAAACGCGATCGAACGTATCGCGGTCACTACGACCGTTCGAAGGTTGCTCCGAGATCGTTGCAATCGATGGGAACGGCGTTAGTGGCGCATCGAGCTGCCTGAACTTACGATAGCTCGTCGGTGAGACTTCCATCCGAAATGCCTTTCCGAGGGAAAAAGGAAAAGAGAGGAAAAAAAATGAGAAAGAAGAAAAGCGATGCCGAACGACTGCGAAGACTACCGATAGGAGAGAAAGTACATACGATACGCGTGCCGTTGTCCATCGAACTGTTATGATCCGTTGAATTTGGATGGAGTCCAACGGATACGGGCGCACTTCGTACCGGAAGATTTTCGACGTGACGCGGCATCAAACGCGAAAAGACAACGGGTAAGAGATGGTTCGCCTAGCCACGTAGCTCGGTCGAGAGTTCAATCGATTCTCGTAACATCGAAAACGCGAGCGATTCTTTTTACTCTTCGCTAAATCCGGCGTCTTTTCGAATCATTTTTTTGTTTTGTTTCAGAGAAAAGGTCGAAGTAACGATGGCCTAACGTTCGTCCACTGCTCGACCCTTGGTACCGTCAGTGACGGCTCTTCAAGTGGGCGTTTCCGTCGGCGACGTCATCGTCCTGAAAGTCTTCCTTCCGCTCACTTGATGCACCAGCCGAACACAAAATTAATTGGACGAAATCCTTATTTTTTCTAGAATGGAATTGTAGCGATCGAACGATCTGAATTAATCTGCGTTTATTTGATCGAACACTAGGCAAATTGCCTATCAATCCATTCGCTTACAAAGACGGCGATTCGCCGGTCTCGAATTGATTCATAATTGATGTGTTTTATGTTCTTCTAATACATATTTCGATGCTGTTATTAAATTGTAGTAGTAAATTAGGGAGTAGCTTGGAAGAAAAATGGTAAGCAAATGGGTAAAGCCAACGAATATGAGAATGAAATAAATCGTAAATACGATCTCGAGAAATGTTTGAATGTATGAAGAGATGTAAGAGTATTACCGAACCACTCGAGATTATGGATACTTTGAGATATCTCTACCGGAATAGTACCGTGTATGAACGCGAACGACTATTACCGAGTCTGAATGCGTACGAGTAACACCCCAACGAATGCGAATGACTATTCGACTGATGAAAACGAATGTTACCGAATTTTAGCCGTTAAACAACAGCTTTATAGCTACCAGCGGTAGCATGGATGACTCTAGCGCACGGATTTGTACGTGTTATACGGGTTGTAAGGGGTTATAGGGTGTTATAGGATAAACAAGATACCTAGAGGTGATGGTTCGCAAAATGCTTAAATCTTTAAAAATAAGTATTAATTTATACTGAGTTACTAGTGTGGCATCTCGGCCATCATTTCACTTATTGATCGTAAACGATCGTCATTGGAATGACCTTAACTAAGCGATTTTATATTTTAGAGTTTTAATCGCTAAATAGGATGGTATTAGGGTGATTCCTTACCCTGCGCTTTTTTAGTAGTTTAGCCTTTAATTAAGGTACTAAACCCCCGATGCAGAACAAGTAGAACGTACGGATCGCTCAAGGGTCGCAATGCAGTGAAAGAGTTCGCTTTCATTTTTAAATATTGTGCATCGACAAAGGCGAAAACTATCCTCTTTCTCGATAGTTTTCTCGATATTTGATCGATTATTTTACGATAAGGCGAGGATGGATGTTTATATAAGCAAAGCGCGATCTTGATGGGAAGAGGAAGATCGAAGAACGCCATTGTCTGCAAATTCTCGTAATTAGGAGTAACAATAATGGGTAAATGTCGCGAGAAAAGTGAAGGAAGCGAAACGTAAGAAAGGCAAAGGAAAGCCTCGAATGGCTTCTGCTGTCACGATCAAAGGATCGACGAAGACGTTTCCTCTTTCATCTCATACCCAGGCACACGCATGTACGCACACATAGATCCGAACATACCGGGCAACTTTCCAATTAAACCGAGGCGCGCCACGGCCAATGACCGGCTTCGTAACTTTTGATCGCGGCCGGAACAGTGGAACAACTTCGAAATATCCGATGTCGAGGCTTTCCGACGTTCTTCGTAGCTCTTTTAGAAAAGAGCGAAGCGGTCCTTCGTGAGTCGGCAATATCGTCCTCCCTATTCTCTCGTTCTTTCCCTGCAAAAATCGAAAATGATAACGTTCGATCGTATTATTTTCCATGACCTACCTACTTCTTCCCCTATTTCTTCTTTTTCTTGTCGTGTCTTCTAGCGTTGTATATGCGAAAGATAAAGACAAAATCCGAACCAATAGCGAGCCCACTTGGATTACAGCATTTTTAATCGAAACGAACGCCTTCTTATACACATTTTCGACTTTGGAAATAGACTTCGCACGCATCGTTTAAAAGACGTACTTCGCATGATCGGACACAAAATAAACGAACCCCTTTCTCAATTTATCTTATTCGAAAACTAATTTTAATTCTTTCTAATTTAATTCTTAATATAAATATAAAATTATTATAATTTTATTTAATTCATTAATTCCCCAAGTTAATTCGAGTCTTCGCTCTTCATCGACTCCTACTAAATACGAATTAAAATTGATATTCGTTTCAATATTTAATAATTGCTTGGTTAAAGAAAGCATCTTTCTCTTCTAGTTTTTCATGCCCGGTCTACTCCTTTTTTCTCTCTTGTTTCCAGCATGTTTATTTCGGCGAAACTTCGAGAACTCGTTTCCGGGCGAGCTCATGTCGCAGCAGGAAAACAAATCGCCCAAATATCGCTTCGAAGGATAGAGAATTCACTTCCAAGGGAATATAACCACATGATGTTGCACGCGGGATACGTCACGTGAATGCGTCCACGATTTCTGGGCGTGCACGAATCCGCGCCATTTCTCGCGTATCTTACGACAAGGGCATGCATATATCTTACTTGCGGACACGTGCATCTGATCCTCGACGACGAGGACAACGAGTTAGACGGGTGAGATATCTCAATGCGCTGCCAAGCTACGTGACTCAACTTTACATTAGTCTTATCGGTATGGGTGTTCTCCATCGCCTTCGACTACCGAAGTTGTTTTACTTGGTACCTCGAATTCGTGTCGAATCTAGGCCGTGAATCGAGAATCAACGACGGATTCTCTCTTCCTTTAAGAGAAACTTTGAGATCCGTTTCCGCCAATCTTACCTGAGAGATAATACCTTACTCTTATGGACGTACGACGTACAATGGCATGCCTACGTCATTCAACGAATTAATCCTTCCATTCTCGAAAGCGAAAAGGCGTTAACACGTTCACGACAGCGCCATAAATCGTGCGTCTCTCCGTCATTATCGTAATTACGTCGTCGAGTCCTTCAGTTGAATATAGAAAATCCTAAATGAACCGAAATGAAGTTCATAGGATCAATGTAAAAAACTTAACTCGAGCTGATTGTTTTTGTTGTCGTTATAATAGTACTTAAACAGACCGAAATTACAACAATTTTTTACACCGTTTGTCGTGCTTTCGAAACAAACAAAGAAACGATATTCGGTCGACCTATGCGTCTTAGATTGACACTACGCGACGCCAGTTTGTAATCGGTGCTCGATGCGTCAACATCGGTCAAATAATACTCGTAATTTCGATGTATTTTTCGTGTCGTGTCGCGTCGCGAAATGAAGTGAAGTGAAATGATAGTGCAGTGCAAGTGATTACAAGTGAAGTGTAAGGAAGTTTCCAAGGATACCAAGGATCATGGACGCAACTTGGAAGGGTTCGACCCAGAAACTTGCCAGACCAGTCGTTGCCTGTTTTGAACATCGGGTGAGTGCACATGAATTAACTAATAGTTTATTAAGCGATTACTAGTATAATTTTGTATAATGCATTTTAAAACAAAGTACGATGCATTAGCCAACGTAAAGATTCACACATTGATATCGTCTTTCTAATTTTCTGTCGTTCTTACTTAGTCAAAGAATTAAAGTACCAATCAAGAAATATATCGTATATACGTAATATCAATTAGTTAAGTATTTTAATATAATTAATTAATTAAATATTAAGTAAATCGAATCTTTCTCGAGTCGTTGCACGACTTAAACTCGCGATAAGTCGATAATTATTTATTTATAACATTCTTGTACCCAACGATATTCCTCATTGAAAGAAGTAACTTTCGTTGAAAATCTTTTCTCTATCTGATACAGTTTGCAAGTAATTTCAAGACATCGAAAAGTATATCAATTTAACTATGTTTGTATAAACAATGCAGAATTTTTGTTTTTTAGAAATATTGAAACTGTTAAAATTACTGTTGTAAAAGTTATATTTGTTGTTTGTTTTTTATTGTCACTACTTCCCTAAGAATCGTAGGCATTTTTTACACATTTACGTATGTAAATATATAGAACAGATGTTACGCGAGAAAATGAATATAGACAAAACATTATTAATTTTTTGTTTATAACTTTCTTTTATCGTTTAAATAATAATTGAATCCTTCACAAAACAATAGTCTGTACAAAAAAGAGTCGAATCACAACAGTCGTAAAACACAACAATCTCCCAATCTCACCTAGTACATGTTTTGTTTTGTTTCTGTAAATAACCATTGTTTAATCATCGAAACCAATCTGTACATATTACCTCCGATAAAATACATTTACCACAACTTTTTAATAACGATCGATAACTTTCAACTGTACGTGTAAAAGGCACTTAGGTAAATGAAAAATGACATCCGGTGATTGAATTTTACGGTTAATGTTTATACTTCAAAATGACATAAGAAATAATTATCGTTGCTAACGACGTAAGTAGCTACAGCTATTTAAACCAAATCTTCTTTTCACTGCGTCTAAGTAGTTGACGCAGTCCCATCTCGAACGAGACACATCAGTCTTCGCATTTCTCGAAACTTTATATTATTTGGAAATAGAAAGATTCACGCCATATATTCGTTTAATGTTCTCTATTTCTATCTTATTTTTATTTTACTCCGAGATAAATGAATTCAATTGAAAACTAATCAAATTGTGCGAAAATCATGTTTTCGATTTACGCGGTTTTTCAAGGAATCAATTCTTCATGCAAATCTGAGATAGATGTATACAGATTTTCCCTTTCAAAAGAAATCGGTCTTACCAACGAAAGCCAAAGAGTTTCGTACTGCGCGCCTTGAATGCGCCAAGTCTCGCGCTATCCTTCATCGACCGTATCGCGGATACGAAGAGTTTCAAAACTTATTGTGGAAAAAGCCAGGC
>JAITYT010000249.1:1061564-1073982 GCA_025433975.1 Liostenogaster flavolineata | reverse complement strand
AAAAAAAAAATAGATTTTAACCTATTGTGGCAGAAAACGAGAGAACGAGTCGATTGTAAGTAAGATCGACATACAAATTAGCTTTAAAATTTTTCCAATAAGAATTCTATTTTATATCGTAGTTCACCGATCGGATGAAAGCAAGTCGGTTGCATTCTATAACAGAAATTTTACGATTAGACGATAAAATGTATTCCTAACGGTAATTTCAAATATAACTCGTTAGTTATGAAGAGAGGAAAGGGAGAGAAACATTTTTGTCTCTCTTACGTTACGTTACGAATACAAAACACTGTCAGATTTGGTCGGATAACGATCGTCGCGAATCGTGACCACCGTTTCGACGAGAGCTAAAATTTATGTCGTTCATACGCGTTCTTATTCGCGCTGCTACGTGATTTCCTCCTTTGCGAAACTATCGGTCCGTCGAACCACTATACGAGCATTAATCGACTCTTACGAAAGAAAACGATACGTTCTTTCCACAATTTTCCACATATTTCGTCGTATTTTTTAATTATATCGAAGCGTTTGACACGTTCAGAGCACCGAATGTGGTGGTACATTCTCGACTGTCCTGTCCGTTACGATCTCCACTGCTAGTATAAACGGATCTAATCGGAATTTCATTACTCTTTACTAAAATTAGTGAACAAATTTAATCAATTAGGCAAGTGATACTATAAGGAATGTATTTGGGTAAAGGAGCAATTTTGTACTTTCTTTTGGAATTTTCTACGTACAGCTGAAGAACTCGACGACGTAATCACGATTAGAACGATGGAGAAACTCCAACATTGAAGTCGTGAACGTGTTAACCAAGTATTATATTCGGAAAGATCATCGTCACTTTATCCAACGATTTTAGATAACGATCGAACTGATTAAATACAACTTACCGAGGAAGAAATTCGTCAAGCATTGGCGTTGATTGGTAATCGATAATATCGTTTTAAAGTAATATTTCCGCGATGTAACTTATCGATCTCGTTCACAGTATAATAATTCATAAGTAAAGTTTACTCTTGCGCAATAACGACCAATTTACATATTGATCTTCGAGAGGAAGTTAACATTAAGAGACGATATAAAGCGTCGTAGAGCTGTGACCGTTGAAAAAAACAAAGTAGCAGCTTAAACATTCTAACGGGCATAAATCCTAAGCACAGCCATTACCGTACGATCGTTCGAATCGAAGTTAACACCGCGCTACAAGATCTGAAAATACATCGACCAAGCAATCAACCGTGAATGCGTACACACTGACAATCAGCCGTGTTGTTCAACAAGAAAATCTCACAGCGGAACGACCGCAGTGGTACGGTGAACCAAAACGTCGGTAAACACGCGCCAACCGGCAACCGATGCCCATTTTCGTTGGGCAACGCTTTGTCAATTCGATAGCGGCAACGGCCTGCGATTAGAATGACAAAGAAACATTCGAAGCTCGTTCGAACCACCCAATCCGATCTAATGAAATTTTTCAATGAATTATTTCGCTTTTCCACTTATACCGCCTTAATCAATATTTGATAAGTTTCCAGTAGATATTTGTGTAAATTATCGATCATTAATTTTGGTATCGCGATTGGCATTGTCGCGTAAAATTTTGCATACAATTTTGCGTAAGATTGTTTTCTAGTTAACGCGTTCGCTACCAGTCTGAGAGGAAGCGGCTATACCCAGATATTTTAATGTTCTAATGTGTCACCTATCGTACATTAATTTTTGTAAGATTTATTTCTAACATTCTGAATAAATGAAACAAGGAATTTTACAAACTGACACGCATATATGACGCTGAGCTATACGTAGATGTAAAATCTTTTTGAAGCTCGTGCGCCACACGAATGTGGCACGTTTCATTAAAAGGAAACGAATTAATTTGGAAAAGATAAATTAAATAATACCATTTTTCGAAATAAAATAAATATAAATTATATATAATATTTTCATGATAAACTTTGAAATATTTATGCATTAAAGTAATACTTTATTTTACAAATTTTGATACTTGCTTTCGCAAATATTTGGTTTAGCAAATTGATTACTTCAACTGCTGCTCAAAAATCGAAAGATGTAATTGTCCTTAAACCAAGAATATCTCACACCTATTTTATTGTTTTATAGGTCAACCAATCTGTTTGGGGCATGATTTGGTGCAATTTGGTGCAATTTCTCCACGCCTTTGCAGATTGCACCTAATAATTAAAACCAATTTTCATTTATCTGTAATAAATAAAATTCGGTAGTGCGTTACCGTGTATCGCGCAACGATCGTTACAATATTCATCGATTCTTTCGACTATAAATCCGAGGAAGAAAAATTCGAGTACGACGAGAAGGTAAAAAAAGAAGTATTTCCCGTGGCAGGTGTATTTAAATTTTCTGAAAAACGAGAGGAAAAGGAAAAACGAGTCGGCTCGAATCTCAAATCAAAGCGAAACGATCGATCGCCCGACCGCACCATGGTATAAGAATTAATCGAGAACGACACAATCGATACTCGGTACGTCAACGCGATAGAAGGAAAAAATGGAAATAACGCGGAGGCACGTACCCAATGTACGAGTGGCACTACGTGAATACAATAAATCCATCTATCTGGCGCGTTGCTTTCGAGTCGCGTTCCACCTCGTCGTCCGTTCGCCTCGAGCCGCGAATCGCATTTCACGTTGGACCCTTCGCGCTATTGAAATTATTACTGTCACTGGCGTGTCCTGGAGAATCGACGCGTATGCGAGAACGCGAAAGCGCGTCATCGTGAATCTCTCGCTCCACGGAATCGTGCGTTTCATCGAAGCGACTTTTAACAGTTCGAGTAACGCGACCGACAGCGGTTCTTCGTTTTCTATGTAAAGCAACGCGATTAACGAACGATTTTGGCTCTACGAGTGCAATTATCGAACGTTGCGTTGCGAGTTTACCTTTCTTTTTTGCAAAAAATGAAACTTTTTTTTATCAATAATAATCGATACATGCCGTAGACCGCGTAAATATAACGCGTTATTAGCATTCCGAGTAGAAATCTATCAAAACTCGGGGTTATTAACGACTATTCGTGGATTATTGCCGACACAATGTCGAAAGCGTAGATATGGAAACGCATCCGTATCGGAATAATGCCACCGCGATATCGTTTCAGCACCGTGCCATAGTTAAATACCAGCACAGTATGCCGTAGAATGTAGCATACAATAGAGAATGCCATTACGGAGTACCGCATTAATACCGACTCAATACCGACTTAACCCCTTCCCTGACGGAGGAAATTTCCTCAAGAAATACGTTTAAAAAAACGTCATATTATTTTACGACATTATTCGTTAATTGTTGAGTATTTATAAATGAAACATATCGATATTGGTGATTTAATAATTTAACTTGTCAAAAATTATGATTTTTACCATATTATTTTTTAAATTTCTCATATAAAAATCAATTCATTTCTAATCAATTATCAAGGATTCCGTTAGGATATAATTCCGATAGCACGGGTGGACGAATACGCGTAAAAAGATTTATTTTACGAATTTTATTATGTACCAACATATGTGCCACAATTATGAAAATGGTCTAAGCCAAAATTTAAAAAAAAAAATGAGTTTATCAGTTATTTCACACCACATTATTTTCGACTGAATTAATACAATGTAGTTTTTACTATATTGTCAAAAACGAACCATGAGATAGTGGTTGTTATTTCAACATTATATGGTATTCATTTAGTGTCTCGAATTTAGAGTCATTATATCTCGAAACAAGAAATATATGACTCACGCCATTTTCATAACATAATTGGCACAAATAATACCTAACTACGATACTGAGAATTTCGACGAAGGTGACGAAATATCTCGCACGAAGCAGGGAAGAGAACAAAACGGCAGAGAGGACGAGATATCTCGTCGGCGCTAGGAAAGGGATTAAGCGTGAATTTTTATCGCGTCGAAATACAGATTGCCGCCATCATCGCGGATTAAGCCTACCTTACAACGATTCGTTCGTGACGCCGTCGATCCGAGCCGTACAGATACGTACGATAGTTTTAATTTAGTCAATGCCGTTCGAGCGTAAGAAATGAGAGCAGCAGAGCTAAGAACCTAATCGAATGCAAGCGATTTGCCGATTTTCTCGCAAGTTCGAGCAATGAAAATTCGAAGGTGGAATGCGATTAAAGGAGTGAGTCGGTTACGCGTGAGCAATCATCTGGATACGTAGTTTACTGGCTCGGTACACGACGCCGAAGTTAAGATGAAATCTCTATCGTTGGCCCAACGAGGCATTCTTACGACGGCTCGCCGATAAAAGCGAGGAGCAATCTTCGCGCAAGCGAGGCATTTGCAAATAAACGCACGGCTGGTCGGAATTAGAATGCGAGGAAACGATACAACGAGAAAGAAAAGTTTCCAGAACCGATATAGTCTGGGTCGCGCGTAATCCCATCGGTGGGTTTTCTCAAACGCTCCACGCCGACTCGTTCAAGCATCCTAGAAGAAGAGAAAGATAGATGGACGGACGCTCGGATGGATATATAGTTCGTGGCAGGATGAAAGAGAGAGAGAGAGAGAGCAACGGCTTAAAGAAAAGTCCTTGGTTAAGGAGGAAAGTTTTCTTAGATCCGCGCAACGACCTTACGGTACTCAAGGGTGCTCTGACCGTGGCGCAGCAAAGATTCCCGACATTTGGACGGAAACGTGCGAAATTGCGCTCGAAATGTCGCAGATTCAACCTTAAAACTGCTTTTTGGTGTTCAGAATGCGTTGCAGGAAGTAGGTACGTGGCCGATAAGTAGATACCATCACAGAGACAAGTAGTAATTCGTCCGTCGTCGGCATGAGAAACGATTCCTACGCGAACCGAATCGTTATCAGATCCCACGAGGTAACTCCTCTTCTTTCCTTCTTTTTTCGTCGACATGGACATCGATTCTGCTGCTTTAATCATTGGCGAACATGAGCGAAACTGGACGTAAATGGAAGAAAGTGGTGATAGTACGGCGAGATAGTACGTCCAATCCGATTCAGATCGTATCCAAATTCAGAGATCTTTTTTACGAAGATCGATATTTTATGGTCAGCTTTCGCTTGATCGAGAGCCGAGGGATTGAGCGGATTCTCGATCGAAAACATCATGTAAAGCACGTACCGTGTAAAAAGGACAGGGCGCTCGAACAAAATGAAACACCGACGAGCGAACGAACGCTCCTGGCTTGCTGCATAATGGGAATTAAGTCGCGGATACAACAGTAATGTATTTTTATTCTTCAAACCGTTCACGTACAAAAAGCTAACCCGTGCACAATGTATTGAATTTTCCAATTATTTTTCTGCGAAATAACGAACGTACCGATGGATTTCCTGATCAATCGAATCGTTCGCATTTTATACCATTTGTACAGGTTGAATTGAAACGTTTTGCTCGATTAACGCGATAATTAGCTCAATGGGGGAACGAACGAAACGTCAGTCGAGCCTAACGCGAAAAAGGAAAGCTTATTCACTGCTTCGTTTCACGTTAATACCAAAATTTCTTTCTGTATAAATTGTCGTAGAGTTCTCTCGACAATAGCAACGCAGACAACAACGAAGTCGAGTTAGTTTCAATTCTACAGGCTATTGGAAAGAGATTACCAGGAAGCGCATACCTTCTGACTTGATTTTAGCCATCAAAGGCGAATGATCGGACCTCTCTCTCTCTCTCCTTTCGCAAATTTGCAATATTCATTTGCGCCAGTCCACTAAATGCGATACGATACGCGAAGGTAATTAAAGATTTCGTTTTTTATAAATTCTCCCCAAGTACTTGAAAATCTTGTTAAATCGTTCCTTAAATACCCGTATGAATATAAAATGGTCCTTTCAAAAGAGACGGCAATTAATTTTAGGTTGCAGCCAGTGCCGTCTTTCATAATTTTTCCCTTCCTCTTTTTTCCCTCTTTTCTTTTAGAACGTTGGACAGTGCGGCGTAATAAAAGCACGCGAGCTACTTCCTCGCACTCGTGTTCGTAGTTACGTTGCTCCGTTTTCGAGTACTCGTCCCGACTGTCACGAGACCTACGTCGAATAGCTCGCATCTGACTTTTCGGTCGGATTTTCGCGAAGAAGTTTTCACACGATACCGAGTCGTCTTTCCTAAGAGACTCAAAGATTTGGTCGAAAAAAATCCGTTCGATCCAGTGTCCTTCCGAAGGCAAGAGATTCGTTTTAATCAACGAACTCGCCTCTACTGAAATCTTTATTCGACGCTATAGGAAACTAGTAAAATCTTTCAAAACGAATTTTAGTAGCGACGTTTTCGCAATATGGCCGACGATGATTTTTTTCAGCATCGTTCTCACATTTTTCGAACAATATTTCTATCGTGCGTCTACGTGAACGTCGTTTCGATGGGCATCATTTTATTAGCGACGATTCGTTTCCATTTGGACGGTATGGATTTTCAATCCGGCGCAGCGTACACTAAAAATGATACAGTTCGAGCGTATCAAATTGAGAACCATGACCTCGAGCGAAGTACGATAGAAGTACGATGACGATAAATCCGTAACCACCGTGACCAGAACCGAATGACTTTAACGTCGTGTCCTTTACTTCGCTCCAGGGAGGGTTCTTACATTCGACGAGCACGACCACCGCGACGACGAAATATCGCCTCGATTCCTCTAGATTTCGTGATTCTTCTGAGAAGGAATATTCCCGTAGTTACGATAGCGCGCGAAAAATACGAATCGCCTTTGTAAGATCCGTCGACGCTCGGCCGTGTAAAAACGAAAGTTTTCGGTCGAGCGGGCTAAAACATTGACGTAGATTAGTAAATGTAAGCATCGATATTTGTACTAGGCGTATCGATTGATAATGCGGATTATCTAATAAGAAAAAACACGATAATTTCTTTTCCATCGCTTGTAAACGATCGGAAATCGTTTGCCAAGAAACATTTAATCTTTCCGCGAGTTGTTTTTGAATTTTACACGCATTTTCGACCAATAATGATCGTAATTGTTCGTCTGCAAGCTTTTTCGCTTGATTCGGACGTTCTTTCACATTGAAATTGTTACTTTTAAAGAGACAGCTTTCAGCAGCACTTTTCTTCTAAATAAAGCAATGAGTTAAAACTTCCCGCAAAAATGCTCTTTTCCTGACACGAACTTCAGCACAAATGTAAAATTTAACTTAAACGTAAAACTATTTACGATGTTAACACCTTCAAAAAATGTCACTTACGAAGTTTTGAAACTTGTCGTCGATAGATCGAAATAGCGTACATATCGAATCGCATATGTATCAACATACGTGTAATTCCATTTATTGTGAACAAAATTCGCATTATTAACCGATACGTTTAACGATCAACGATTTTCCAGTCTCACTTCACAGATCGTAAAAAAAGAAACTCTACTTCAATCCGATCCAAAGACGACAATACAAAGTTTGGCCATCCCTGTAATTGTATCTTGTTTCTTCTATCTGTATGATCTGCAGCCATTCGTGACACCAACGAAAATATCACGAGCGATTCTTTCGCATGTTCCGTGCTTTTCGCGGCGCATTTTCAAATTTCCGTACGACTCTGTACCTCGACGAGAAGCTTTTTAATTTCGTCACTGGGTCTCAAAGGAGAATAAATCTTTCGTGACGATGACGACTGCTTGTGCACGGCGACAACCATCCGAACAAACGAAATACCGTAATTTAAAATTATTCTACGAGACACGAAAGCCGAAAATTTGTCGAAAATCGTGTTTCGTAGCTGCGTCGTAATCGTGCTTAAATAATTATCACAATTGTATGAATCTTTCATCGTATTTAATATATTAGCCAGTAAAAAGTTTCATTGCTACCTATCAAATTTACGATATTTAAACAATTATTTCTACTTCAATCGAGCAGAGCATGGATTTTTTGAACTTCATGATTATTTAATAATTATAATTATAAACAATTATTTAATTATTGCATATTGTTCATTGTTTTATTTGTTAAACGTAGCGGAATACCAAAAAAGCGACGAAGCATTTCAAGTATCGAAATACCGATGCTAACACGTTGACTGTTTCAACGTTTCTCAACGTCAGCAAAGGAGGTAGACCAATCCGTTTACTCGTTCGTCGGCAACGTGTTAAGGACGGTTTCCTCGCAAAAGGACGCGCATCGATCCCACGAGAAACGAGAATCACGGGTTAGCCTTGGATTAGGTTGCGATCGTGGTTCGAGAAAAGTCGAACGAAATCTCGGAAAAGAGCATACTTGCGTACGGTAAATCTACTCCATTCTTTATTTCTACCACGATACGCTCGAAAGAGCAGGGAAAAATATAGGAGCGCAAGCTGACCATACATCGTTCGTGAAACTTAACAAACGTGTAATTCGCAAACGTATCGCTTTTAGCTTTTGAAAAAACGATAAATCATTGGCAATTACCAACAGCGCTATAACGATCTATTTTCTTTTTTCTTCATATCGCTAAGTTGATCGAAAATTGATGTCGATATCCACCATTGTACAGCTTTACGATTCTCGATGACAAATGAACTATATTAAAATTCGAAGACGCCATTGGGAGTTCCCAATCTCCGGCGCGTCTACGACAAAAGTTAAATTCCATAATGAAACGGCGAAATTCGCGGCACGACGACTCCTTCGATCGAAATTATCCGGAAACTCTTATAACCGACAAGCCGAATGCCAAGAGGAATTACGAGCGCGAGGAATGAAAAGACAAGAAAAAGAAGAGGAAGAATCGCGTGGAACGATCGATCGCCTTTCATTTAATTCGTACTTTTAATCGTTGCAGAAGGTAGTTTCGAGAAGGAATCCGAGATCGAACGAGATTTTTCTCTATTCGAGTGAAGCAAAATAACAAAAAAAAAAAAAATCTCACGAGGGAGAAACATAGAAAAAGATGGGAGGGAACGTATAAGCGAGGTGTAAGAAATATTTAATTTCGCTTTACACGAGGCAACGTTGGAATTATTTTGCTTGACGGTGATTCGACGCCCGGCGAGTGCAATCTACCAAACGGACAGGATACGTATCGTGCGAGAAATGAAGAGAAAAAAAGGGGAGAAAGAGGGAAAAAAAAGGTGCGTAGTTATGAAGATTCCAGCGGATTCTTACATTCCCTCACTCTTTTTTTCTCTTATGAAATTCCATCAAAGTGGAACGAAACAAGCGCGGAGACAGGGAGAAAAGCTCAACGAGATCGAGCGATCGATAAGAACGGAAAGAACGGAGATGTCGACGAACGCGAAAGTTCTATACGAGTTCCTCTCGTTCCCTCGGTCACGTCGATGTTCCGTCGTTGTTTCATCGCTGTTGTGCCAACGTGAAATCGTTAATGGAACGATAATAGTCGCGGCGCGTCTATATTATGGCCCGTACGATAAAATTACAGGTGGTAATTAATGCCCGTAATGCCCGTGGACGCTACAGGCAATTATATCCTTGCAAGTTTTAACGGCGTTAAACCACGCTGCATAATCTGTCCGGTGGCCGCGAACGAAAGACAAAGTGAGAAATGGAAGCTCCAAAGAACGATAAGGTAAGAATGGGAGAAGGGACTGTAGATCCTGCATAATTCATAACGTTACAAATTATTGGTAGTAATACGAGTCGTACTCGACTTTTATATACGCAGTCGCCTCGTGTCTCGCAAATCCTCGAGAACGGCGCGTAATATCATTCAAGAAGGAAGAGAGGGGGGGGGAGAATCGTTGCAGACGCGCGAGCGTGCCAAAGTGAGTGCGTGAGAGAGAAAGAGATGCAAATTATACGGGATTGTTTCTCATTGGAGAGGGAATTATCGTGCCGATGATAGAAACTTCATTTCTAGGCGCGGACGAATAGGCGTCTAGACCCTCTGGCGAATTCACGAACGCGTCGTATTTCGCGAAAGCAATTAAGACGTACGTTTAATGATATTATCGGAATGTTGGGAGTTTTCCAATAGCCAACGAGCTTTTGATCGGATTATCGGGGAAAACTTTCCAAGACGCCCCCACGATGCATCTCCAACTACGACGCTCGCACTTAGGAAAGGGAACAGGGAATGAGACGACGGTCAATTTCACGTTCCACCCTCTTAGTCTATTCGTGGTTGCTTTCCTAACCGATAGAATTTTAATAACGATTAGACGGGGTAACGAGATGTATTCCGTAACGACGTCTACGAGGATCCTTCGACTGCCTGATAACGCCGGCTCGATTTCAATCGATACATTTCTTTCCTTTCTCGAGAATGAAGAGCCATTGGCTATCGAATCGAAGATTCGTCGACTGTTAATTCGAGCGGGTATACCAAAACGTTTACCGAGAGATAATTGCAAATTGCAAACGCAGATTGGAAATCCAATCGTTATTGTAACGAAACCAGGACATCTCCAATGAGACAACAATTTTCAATTTTGGCAAGAAATGATGCCAAATCCAGGAACCTGAATTAGTGATTGAATTAGGTAGTGAAAGAACTAGTCGATGCGTTACGCTTTTGTGTTTGGCCTTTGCGTCGCAGGTACTCTCGTGGCAGAAGAAACGGCGATGCTTCTCGCTTGAGTTATTCCCAGCCATGGAGTGAACTTGTCTTCGAACCGGAGCCTTCGTACTCAAAAGGAAAAGTTTTTCCCATTTTCGAGAAGCAAACGTTCAGCTGAAAGTGGTTAAAGGAAAACGACGCAGTCGGTTATTTCGATGTGAAATTAAAAAGTAAAACATTCGTATTTTAAAACTGATCTAAAATTCGCGTAAAAATTTCCCAGATGAAAGAAACTAAGCCTTTAATCTGAACCAATGCTATTAATCGTTCGAATAAATGCGATGAGGCAGATGGTGCCCACTATTCTGCACATCGACACATTATCCATCGATATCCTGGATATCGCGACGTTATTAACGCGTTCAATTGCAATTATCGTTAAAATCATTCTTGCAATAATTTTGAACTTTACTGAGATTTTTAGAGTATTTAATAGAATTTTATATCTTTGCGTAGCTCTTCCATGATTTACTACGATATAAAAGCGTCTTTCGCGTCGCAAATACGAGTACGTGTATGTATGTATAAATGTGTATACTTAATATTTGTCAAAGCCTATCTATACAAACATATTGTCGCCCTGTGTGCTTTTGTTTTGGAAGGACTCTTGGGCTGCATTTTAATAATCAAGAACAATTGCATAACGTCTACCTATTTTTATAGTTTCTGGGTTCGAGATTACTTCTTGTAAAATCGTTGAAAATCTCCTGGTTTCGTTACAATAACAACTGGATTTCCAATTTGCGTTTGCAATTTGCAATTATCCCATGGTAAACGTTTTGATTCGCCTGCTCGAATTGACCGTCGACAAATCATCGATTCAATTGCCTTTGGCTCCCGATTTTCGAAAAAGGAAAAAATGTACCAATCGATATTTCGCGGTGTTACAATTTCATGTGATTTTTCGTTTACGTCACGCGTATAATGAACACGTGATGTACGATAAAATAAAATTCTTATACTCGTAAAAAAAATACACATCGCAGCTTTAACAACGTTATGAATCGTTATGTAATAACGATCTTTTAACTAATGAAAATCTAAAATAACGTAAACGAACGTTCTAGCGTGATTTATTGATTAACGACGCACAGAGCTCGTAATCAAATCACTTCGTGATTCGAAATGATCGACTATTCGTCCGTGTAAAGAACGTAATCCAAATGACCGATTCGAATAAACGATTCCATTATTTCCAGGAATAGAAAGAGAGACGATGCGATTTTGGTACCGTAACCATTTGTTTTTTATCAAAACTTGTATTATTTCCAATGAAACCTATAAAGAATTTGCAGATAATTAATGTGCTATGAAAATGACTAATTTCAGAAAATATTGATTACACATAGTAGATAACTTTTCAATAATAGAAAATATCTATGCTAATCGTCTAGATATTTTAAATGTGAATGTTTTCGTGAACTATTGCATTCGAGCTCGAAATTCGTTGCTTTTCGTTCGATTTGGTTGTCTTTTAAGACACCTTGAAAAATTTAGCAGTGCCAAACACGACTTGAACGAAAAGTCTTCAGCGTATCTATCGACGATTCGAGTAATGTCAAAGGCGTTAATCAACTGAAAATTGTTAATTTACTAGATAGGAATCATGGACGAACGTTAATGTAAATCCAGTCATTATAACCTGACGTTTCTCCCGAAAGTAGCATTGCGATTATTGTAACGAGGAAAGGGTAATATCGGGGCATCGAATTTATCAAGCACGGTACGATACTGCACACAACGAACGCAATATATCGTTTAATATCAACATGTAGTCTCCTTTGACGAATGAAAACACGATGTACCACATATACGCACGCGTCTGGATTTATCTACGTAGGACTTACACGTTTGTACGTGTATTTTGAGTTGCATTAAATCATCG
>JAITYT010000249.1:1036669-1048217 GCA_025433975.1 Liostenogaster flavolineata | reverse complement strand
CCTACACGTTCCTTTGATATCTTTAGAGTGTCAGCTATCTCTTGCATCTTCACTTTACGATTTGCCAAAGCAATTTTCTGGACTTTTTTCATGTTTTCTGATGTAATCACCTTTGGGTAACCAGAGCGTGCCGCATCATCGGTGTTCGTACGACCACGTTTAAATTCAGCAAACTAGTCAATAATGGTCGATTTTACTGGTGCAGAGTCCGGGCAACACTTATCAAGCCAAGCTTTCGTTTCAACGGTGTTTTTCCCCATCAAAAAGCAATGTTTTATCAGCACACGAAATTTTGTTGTTTCACTAAAACTACTGTAATTTTTAAACCAAACTTCAGATCGTCATGAAATTTTTACAGCTATCTTTTGAAGATTAGTTCTTTATAAAACAAAATATTAATTTTGTATTTGTGGCATCATCTGACTGTCAGACCGGAAACTTATCAGCCGATGCCCCAAAAAGTTATCATAATGCCCGCTTGTACACCAAGTGGCCCGCGAGGAATCAGCCCCGGAAGGCATCGATCTACTATCCGTTTATAGCCGCTCCTGCTCGTCGGAGAAGGACCCTTCCAAGGACAGGCGCATCGTAAGGCTCCGGCATGACATTAACATAACAATCGACTTCCCTATTTCGTTGTTCCTCCGTGGTAAGGTTCACGCAGACCTCCGTCTCCAGAAATGTTGAGTTCGTACGGAACTAGACGGAAAGATTGAATCTAGAAGAGTTAACATTCGATTTTTCTCCAATCTCTATGGAACGGTCTGTTCCGGAAAACCATCGCTTCATGCTCTCTTGTTCAGCAAGTGGCCCGCGACTAACCGACCAATCACGAAGCCTCAGACATGTGTGCATTTCCACTCGTCCCTTTTAAGCCCCACTCGATTTTCATCGACATCTTCTCAGACGACAGTAGTGCGCGTCATCACTTACACTCAGGCCTGGACTTCTTCCTTATACGAAAGAGTTCTTTCCAAAGCACCCGGAAATATCTGCCCTTTTCTCTCTCTCGTACGGTGTACAAACAAGTAAAACGTCGAAGGCGAAAAGGTACGCGAGTACCTCGAAATCGTTGGAAAAAATCGGCATAACACGAGCTCTCATCACCACTCACCCATACCGTCGCAGGCACGCAAAGCATTTTCAATTTCCACGCGAGCGTGGGTGCAACGACGCCAGGCTAGAAAGAGCCGGTCGACGAAGCGGAGTCGCCCCTTCCGCGCCTTACCCTTGGGGCGCGCACGCGCGTCTTCTTCCTCCTCCCTTTCGAAGGTTTTCCAGATCAGCGAACTGTCCGCGTTCCCTCGTGCACTTTATTACGACGCAACCGTAGAACGAACGAGCTCTTTATTTCGCGTCTTCCGTGAATCGCGACACCGTGCGAGTCTCCGCATGCGTAGAGCGACGCAGAGAAGTTAGAAACGCGCGTCGTTTCGTTCAAGGAAGAAGTCCAAGTCCGAGTCACTTTAAAGTTCCGGAAAACAATGGACAATTAATACGAGCAATTTGTTCGATTCATTTCGCGAGGTCCTTTCCGCCGTTCCCTCGCTCTCGTTGTCTTCCTTGCGAAACTTCGCAATGCCAGATGCGACAATAACTTCCTTTGACCTCGACGAGGTGCAATGCGCGCTTTGAGATGGTCACCTCCTCGAAATTCGGCACATCCACGTGGAGTCGAACGCGACGTATTCGATCTTCATTTTCTTTCGTATTTATGCGTTGATTCTCGTAACGATTAGAAATAGTTGCTCTATTAGAATATAGAAATTATTAGAGAAAATATAAGAATATAGTATCTTATTAGAAGCGAGTAAAATTTAATTCTTTAGAGTCTTTGGACGTAATTGACATCTTTGCTCGTAATTCTTTTAACGATTTTGTTTTTTGTTTGGTATATTTCATCGTCGATGGAAAAATCGTTAGGAACGAACGAATGAAAAGCATTTGCAATTCGATATAACGCAATCTACTATAAAGATCGTTTCTTATTAGGTTATTCTACTGCTAAATAAATCACGCTGGATTTTTGGAAAAAGCCGAAGATACATAGCTGTCAGGCAAATATTTGTACGTTTTAAAATTACAATGCAAACCTAGCAAGAAATTACTCGTAAGCGGAGGATCCTATGTAGCGCAATCGTATGCTCGACTGTTTGAGCATTCAGTTATTCTGGTATCGACTTGTTCGATCGAAAATATTGGCACCATCAACAATCGCTTCGTTACAAAAGGTGTCTCAAAGGTATTCGACGGTGACCCTCGTCGTCGATCTTCTTTTTCTCATTTTCATACGTCCTCGTCCTCTTCTTCATCATTTTCGCGTTCTCTGGACGCTCGTTCGGGATAAAATCGACCTATTTTCGTTGACGTACGAAAGAAGAAGAAGAAGAAGAAAAAAAGAACGGCGCACGAATATAATTAAAAATCGAAGACAATCGTTCGACCGCGTCGAAAGTAATTTCGCTATTCTCGACACTGACGTAATTTTAAAGGAAAGCATCGGAAACGACAACGTATCTGCAAACGTAATCTCGCGTGTCGTAACGCAACGATCCAATTTACTTCGTATACCGGCGTCGACGACTTTCTCCGAAATTAAAGCGGATCGAACGACGCGTAGTCGAGTAGCGACGCACCATAAGCTTTTCGTTGGAGTCAACCTGAAATTTCACGACACCAACGTCCACGTGAATTCTTCGAAATCGTTGCCCCGATCTCGCAGCAAGAAAATGGCGGATCGCTCGAGAACGCGATATCGCGTCTATACTCCAAAAATAAGATGATTCATCGATTCAACTCCATGGGGAATATCACTCTCGATCGGCAGATATCGAATCTCGTTCTCGATTTAATGCAACGAAAATGAATTTCGCGTCGATTGCACGGATTCTTTCTCAATTTCGTCGGCTAAGAGGCGGCATTTTATCAAGGATACAACGCGACGGAGTATCAAAAGTGGTAAGAACGATCGGAATTTCTCGTGGATTCGCGATTTCGCATAATTTCGTCGGAGTTGGAAAACAGCGACGAGTCGAGCTTTAATCAAGGGAAACGACGCGGAATTCGGTATTCGGAAAGGCACGCGTATCACGGTACGCGTTAATCATGAATATTCAGTAGGTTGGGTATGTAATCTTCGAAGGGACACGTCGATTCCAAATCCGAGTATTAAGCGTCCGCTCGGAGATACGTACACGTACCTACTTGTATCACGTATGCGCGCGTGTATCTACCTGGGCGCTTGTCCCGCCTCTGGACCACTCAAAAAATCCAAATGAAACGTTTTAAAAGAGGAACGTGAACGAAAGTCACCGCGGATGACATAATGCTCGCGGAGAGTACCGTCCAATTAAAATTGAAAGCACGCGTACCTACGTTTTAGGTGGACACGTAAAATGTACTCCGCGTACGCTCGGTTCTTCCCCGCTCGACAATCTACATGCGAGATCACTGACGACGACCTCCTTCTTCTTCGTCCTCTTTTTCGTCTTTTTCGACTTCCTTTTCTTCTTCGCTCCTACCGACGGTACCACGTTGCACCACTATTACTAGTACTATCGGCGCTCTTCCACTTTTGTCTCCGGGTACGTTTCTTCTTTCCGCTCTCTCGACGATCCTTTTATCGTTGCGCACTTATGAGCGTCATGCATCTCCCTTCATCATTCCTTCCACGAGTGTTACCTCGACGCGAAAACTTTTCACGCGGTTGGAAGTTTACGTTCGGGTTGTACCTAACATATATAGATCGTTGTCTTCTCGAATACCGCTGTCCTCGTCGGCGTTAAATGGTAAGCGCGTGTGGTCTATCACGTTTTCTCGGCTACGCTTCAACGAGGGGAAAACGAAAGAGCAACGTTCTACGGAAATGGAACCACCGATCGGACGGTAAAACGAAACGAAACGAAATATTCCTTCGTATTCCTCGATGCGAAAGAAAGATAACGTAGTATGTCTAATAAATGATTATATTGGGTTGTCCGACAATTTTTTTTTAATTTATTTATTATTTTATTATTTATATTTTTTTATTATATATATATACAATAAATAATTATATATATATATTATATATAATTAATTTTTTTTCTTCAAAAAAATAGAAAAAAATTTCTTCAAAATCGGCACGAACTTTCCGGACAACTCAATATTTTTAGGACGTAATTTTGAGCCATTTTCTTCCGCTTATTTTTTAGGTCGTATAATGAAACCAAAAGGAGAAGAAAAATTGTTTTTTACATTCAAATAAACACATTATCGTTCAAAATCACTTCGCCAATCAATTCTCGAATAACGAGAAATTCGACATTTTGTATTACACGACCTGATACCATGGAAAAACGCATCCGTACGTTGATGCAACGATCGCGATAAGAGAAACATCGCTCACGCTCGTAAACGTAGTCGCTGCCATTGAAAGACGCATTTTCTCAAAATCGTGCAAACTCAACGGCGATTGCAATGTAGTTACAGGAGCATTCGATATAATCGCAGGAAAAGCTCAGTTCTTAATTAAAATCTTAACGTCTATCGTCGCGCGATATCACGTCACCAAAGACCGAACCGAACTTTCTCGCTTGATTATTTAATGGAAGATTTCCGAATTGTAATGCCAGCTGCTGCTGATGAAGCGATGGCGGAGCCGCTCCCGTTGTTCATGGAAAACCGTGAATCTCATAACGGAAACTTAAATGCGTCATACGATAATGTCTTTGCATTTCGCGTGCACACTCGCGCATTCGGAATTTACAAATTTTACCTCCGTCGAAGAGAAGCTTTATACCAACTTTGTCTATGTGAATTCGCACGTGTGATTTATGTCTGATTTTGCAAGTGCTCGATTCGCTTTAAATTGGAAGAGAAGAGATTTTACAAAGAAGCAGAAATAAGAAGCTGTTTAAGAATTATTAAATTAACTCCTCTATCCTTTGACTGCCACGCCGAAATCGCGTATTTTGCTCAGGACGCCACGAGAGTATTTTCTTTTTATTATTCAAAGTATATAATGGCAAGATAATAGTAAATTGGTGACATAAGACAATGAAGCGTTTATCTAATTGGTGGTCACGGGAGAACACCGTGGCGCCTTGGTAAAGATTAATAGGGACAAAGTAAAACAGGACTTCATTTTTGTAACAATATAAGATATTGTTGAAACATATTGAATATATTAGTCAACAACATCTGCTCATTTCTACGCATATAATTCTACACTTCTAACTGCAATGATATGATTATAAATTGCATTTACGATTATTATCTGACGTGTGTTTATAATAAATAATTAATTATAAATTTTGCAGAGAGTGTTGTAAAAAATGACAGTTGGGATCAAATATTGTTAAAAATCAGACCAAAAAGGTGATTACCTACTGCCCAGATTGCATCGACGAGCCACATTTATGTTTAAAATGTTTTAACACAGTGCACCTCTAGATGCAAGATTTCATAGAAATTAATCTTTTATTTTCGATGTTCTAATAACAATTTTTAATTGTTCGACGGGACACTTTCTATTTCTAAATATCTTCTAATTAGCGATTATGTTCAAATTGCACTAACTATCAATTTTCATTCTCAATTCTTACAATTCATTATCAACTCTTACAATCGTAAGTAGTTTAAGCACTCCGGTCAGACATGAGCAACGTGGTACTCGTTGTCTGACTCGTTGTAAAAAATTCGGAGACGAAATTAGAAACACGAACCTGACTCGTAAAACTTCAATCAGAGGAAAGGTAAACAACACAAGTAAGAATCGATAAAAAAACTTAGCTAAATGGCTCGACACGTGACCGACTTCCTTGTTAAACGTAGCCCGCTCCATCGGGACTTAGCGCATAGGACAATGAATTAAAAATGTTTGACACGTTCACTACAAGGCCCTAAATCGTCTCTCGATTCTCCATCGGACGGGTATTCTTACCGTGATCGTAATCGTTAAGACAGGCAAACCAAGGTACGTCTCTATCCCGAGACATTACTACTACCCCACCCAACTACCCGAACTCTCTATATAAAAAGACCATCGATTCTCAAATAAAGAACCCATAATTCCTGTTGACGCACCAGAACAGTGTCGCTTTGCAGAGAAGCTATGGAATGTGTCGTTCAAGAGAGCCATAAAGAAACGATCACCGACATCGTCAAGACGACACCATCCCGTGTCTCTGGCCATCGTCAAGCACTTTTCTCCGGTGCCTTTTTTGTCGAAAGGCGTGCTCATGGAGACACGGACCCAAATGCACCCCTTCTGTAAGCAACGTAGAAGGTTCAGGCAAGAAAGAGCTAGGCAAGCTAATTCACTTTACTTCGGGGAAGCCGAGAGCTAAATCGTCTGAGATGCACGTTCGTCGATGCAACTATCGTCAGACTAAACGCAATCGACACAAGTTCAGTTCACTTATATATGGTATATATAATTAAGTATAATTAAGTATTATAAATATATTCAATATATTAGAAAAATAATTAAGAATAGAAGAAATTAAGAATATAAGTATAATATTATAAGATGTTTCGAAAAAATTAAGGTTTGCATATTTGTCAATCAAATAATATAGATTAATTATGTCAAATCGGCCCGTGGCAGTTCTCGCATAAGGACCACAGATCGGCTCGCTGACACTAAAAGGATTAAAACATACATATTTTGCTGATAATATGCAATTAAAACATATAATTTTGGATATGGTAAGGCTTTTCGTAAATAAATAAAAAAAGAAGTTTGGTGTTGATCGAGTAAACCCTTTACTTCACGTTTCACAGCCGCTCGAGGCTGACTCAAAAATCATACAGTCCACTAGTCACTCGGGATTCGCGGAGACGTCCAGCGGACTCGTCAACGATTCCAAATCCACATTTGTATGGAACCTCTACCCCACAAACTATCTTCCACGCGAATTGTTCAAGTCAATCAATCATTCAAGAACCAATGTTCAAGAATCGGTTCTTTTAAGCGAAAAAATCATGTCGATACTTAGTCGGAGAAACAGCTCGAACTCGTAAGAATAGAAGACTCTTGAGTCTAAGCGTTTGACGTCTTCCTGTCAACGCGTTTCCGTCTCCTTTCAACCACCATCTCACTGGCCAAGAACTCCTCGAGTCTTTTAAACTTAGGCAGACGATGCAGACGACGTGTCTAATCTCCTACTTCCAGAACGTTCGAATGCCGAATAAATACCGAATTTCTCTCCTATTGTATACGCTTAAGGTTTATCTTAGCTCACGTGTAAGTATTAGGTCTACCGGAAAGTAAAAAGAAATTCTTCGATTTAAAAATTCTTTTTTAATTTTATTTAAAAGGTTTTGTCAAAAATAGAATCGAACAACTGCATTTACGCAAGCAAAATGTGTTGAAAAATGATGGAAATTATTTTGTTGACTAATATTTAAGATTTCTTTAATAAATAATCGTCTTCGTCGTTTTAATTACTTTTCGGTCCGCATAATATTTATATCGTGTTGGCAGCAATATCCATATTGACAATTGGTCATTCCTTAAATTTGCACTTTTGTTACTACTGTTTACCGTTGGATAATGGTGGCGTACAACGTAAAGAAAAGACAAAAATTTCGTCGCGAAAACACAAATTTCTCTCTTCTAGTACGGACATCGTATAAATACCGTCTTTTCCTTTTCTTCGCCACTCCCATCGTATTTTCGATCGTCCATCCCACTTTCGAAATCTCATCAGTACGTAGAATCCATAGGAAATAAAAGCGAAAAGTCTCCTCGGCATCGCCGGTCAATGCGTTTCAAATGTAAAATAGATAAAGAACGCATATCGATCGTCGATGGTTTTCCTCGTGCGCGAATGGCATCGTTCGTTTTTATAACGAGAGATGGAAGAGGGAAAAAGAAAAGAAAATTCTTCCGACTCGCTTGCGCGATATGTACGTACGAGCGCGTACGTACAGTCAAATATAAGAGTCGTTTCCGTACGAGTACCAGACTTTATACTCGAAAGATAAATTTTCGGGTGTTACTTTCTTCGGTGCGTGTTCGAGCGCGCGCATTCGCGAGTGCTCCCCTCGTAACCAAAATCTTATCTCTTGGTACGTGGTAGGCAAGGTCGCGGGTAAGCACTTACCTACGGCAAACGACGTTGGCGTAGCCATCGTTCCGGCATGATAAATAAGGGCGACCCATTTAATCGGAGCGGAGGTAGGTGGAGATGGCGGCGGCTGGATACGAAACGGAGGGGTCAAACTGCGGCATTGTGTATTCCAGCGCGGTGTCGGGCGCAGTTTATACAACGGGGCCGCCAGTAGCAACATACCAATTAGCCGTTTTGCATGGCGAGTCGTGCGGTAGAGTCGTGCGCGGCCGTGCCGAGTATGTGCCGGCGCATTTTCTACTTGGCGAAAAACAAGCGACAAAAAGGATAGTAACGACGCGACTCGTTCGACTCGAGTTTCCTCTTCCCCGATGATACCTGCTCGATACTAACATCCGACAGAGGTAACATAGTCGTGATTGGTGATGCCATCGAGAGCCATTGACCATCGGGACGAGAACGATCGAACGATGTCGTAGGATGGACTCGTGTCTGTGTAACACTCGAATGTGACGCGGAAAGGTTTCGCGAGTAGGCGTCTAAGTTGCGCGGTAGTGCGTCGAAAGGAGCAGAGATCCATTTCAATTTGGATCGAGTTCGCAAGGAGCGAAGAAAACGAATCGTCTCGATGGAGTGCGCTTCGCCTTGCAAGGCGGTTGAGAGCTGCTTCGATAAAGCGGAATTTAATTTGTCGTACCTTCCGAGCGTTTCCTTTCTTAAAAATAGTTTAGTCAACGTCGCGCGCTTGCCTGCCGATTGTACGGATTTTATTAAGGAATATTAAAGAAATAGGGTATCGCGTTCTATCGATGCTTATCCGCGCGGTCAGAAAGGATGCGAATGGTTAATCGTGGCTAGCCTTCCGAGAGACTCCGCGTAAAATGCAAAGTATTTCTCCCAGGATGCACGGAAAATGTTTTTCCTTCTTTTTCTATAGCAACGGCAATTTATAAGCAACGACGACCACGCAAGAGTTTTCTCGGCACGTACCGTTTAATGCGACTTTTTCCACGGGTCAGATAATAACAGTAACGTCGAGCTGCACCGTAACGATCCGTTTCGAGAATTACATCCGCGGTAACGATTAATAAAAATCGTGAAGTCGTTCTTTCCCGCGGGATAGACAAATTTATTCGAATATCTACGTCGATGGGGAAAGCTGTGCACATACGCCTCGGAAATCTACGCACACGCCTTTAAAATAGCACGAGGAAGATTTTCGTTTGAAATAAGTTTTACTGTTTCTCGAACTACCGCGACCGTAGATGTATTAACGTTAAAAGATAACTCGACGTTAAAAGATAACTTCGACTGCGAAAACCTCTTTTCCTACCCATTTAATCGTAAGGGCAAGGGTAACGTTCTATCGGCAACTCGCATTTCTACGTACGATTTTAAGGGGCTTTAAAGGATAGCATTCGGAATTTAATCGTGAGAAAAATACCGATGCGTTTTTATTTACTATTCGATATCGTTCAATACGTATCTTACCGAATGTAAATTCGAGATATAAAAGGGATTATTAAATAGCTAACGATGTCCATATTTGCGCAACTTTGACTTTCGAATTATTTGTTTAATTTTGCGGTAAAATTATCAAAAACAACTTGAGATATTTGTTTCATTTATTTTCGAGACGAAGGGTAAATCTTACGTAAGAACCCCATTGGCACGTGCCAACGAGGACTGTTAGATTTATATTGACTGTAACTCCACCGCCTTTTTTCGTCTCGCTTCTTTCTTCTTCTTGGATGCAGCACTCTTCGGAAGTGAACGAAGTACATTCTAATCGATTTATGTGAATCTGTATTCAAGCATTCGCTTGCTTAATGCCTCTGCCGATAAACGAACTACGGAATTGAATTTTATGCGTCAAAATTTATAAGAAAGTGGTTTTAAAGCTAGTAAATTCGTACCTTTGAATTTTTATGATTTTTTAAGATTTTTCCTACCAACAAGCTTGGAACTTCTCGCGCTTGTGGCTAAAATTTAAATATCGCTTTTGATGGGTTTAAATACTTCTATTCGGTGTGAAAACGTAATCGTACCGAACCAACGAACCAATTGTCGCCATAAATTATTTATGATTTCTCTCTCGAACAAAGCGATGAAAAAAAATTCAGCGATTTCGGCGTGTAAGCGAAAGCATAAGTTACACGCTAACTCTCTACATGCACATGCTTTATCGATAATTATTGCAAAAACGTACGCGTAAATCTTTTCATCGCATTCAATTTTCCTACACGTGACTTCGTTCTTTCGTTTATACAGTGTAAATGGTCAATGCATCTGTAATTCCAATGGATTCTGCAAGCAGAAGCAACGTTAATCTTTATCCTATTACGCGTTTCGACAGACCGTTCTTCAGACAATTTTAGTTTTTTAAAATTTATTATTGCTAGAACTAACGTAAACTCTCAACCTTTTGCTAATAAACTACGAATTAAAATTCCAATGCGTACTTTTATGCATTTTTACCTCAAAGCCATCTGGAGTTTAAGGTATATCATATCGTTTGAAGCTTCGCAACGTTAGTTTTCCATTTGATAGAATTTTGACTTATACAAACCAATTTCTTCCCTGATACATAATTGATATTCTTCGAGGTATTTTTTTTTTACATAACAAATACCTTCCGAATTTTTTTACCCTCTTTTTTGTAACGTAACTCTACCCTCCATATATTTACCCTCGATAACTTCTTTGTGATTCGGAGGGTAGAGTTAGGTGGGATCCTGTTTATAGCGCTAACAACCATATTTACATGAATTTTTTTTCTTAACTCAGTTCAAGAACTCCTTACCATTATCATTAGATCATCGACGAGATCGGCAAGTTTGGTCTTGTCGGCAAACGATCTAGGAAATAGGATTTGATATGAATTTACTCTTGAACAACGTACGTGAAGCCCGTTACTTTCTCGAATGCCCTGAAACGCTCCATCTTCTTGAATTATGGTTAGAACAGATTGTAAGAAGTTGGCTACTCGTTTTTCTCCCCGCTCCCAGTACACTGTCTACCTACCTACCTAGATATTATTACGCGAAAAAGTAGTCGCGAGTGGCGATGATGTAAAGGACGAAAACCGTGGCAAAATAGGTCAAGACGTATTATTTTATTTGACGAATAAAGAATTTTCTTTTTCGAAAAATATTCCACTAGGTATCAACGGTCGTTATTTCACTGCTCTTCTGTCCGTGTTCGACCCTCTCCAATGTAGAATGCAAACCATCCTTAGATCGAGCGTACGAACAACGAACGAAAGTGCTTCCTAGACGATATCTGACTTTCACGGAGTAATTGAAAACGGAATTAAATTAGATTCTCCTTTGTTTTCGTATACTCATTACGGTTAGATACCAATCGCGTGGCCTGTTAGAGTATGGGGTGAATGTTCCCCGATGTTTCCAGTTTATCTCGTTCTGCTTCTAAAATTTCGAAAATTACCCGTAATCGAGAGAAGCCACCAACATTGATTCGCGAAGGAATGC
>JAITYT010000249.1:1011557-1021663 GCA_025433975.1 Liostenogaster flavolineata | reverse complement strand
TTTTTTTCTTTTTTTTTTTTTTTTTTCTTTGTAGACTTATGCTTGCTCAATAACGATTTTATGAGATACGTACGCTCGTTCGATTACCTGTGTAACGTTCTACGGTAACAATTTCATTAAAAGCGCAACGGTGATTGCCATCGAGTACATTCCAACGGACGCTCGGTGCGCGTAGGTACGTCCAAATCGTCAATAATTTTCAAAGGAATTTTATCGCATACCAATAAGATTTTCGAGTAGCCGAGTGAAATTTTCACTTCTTCGATTCGTTACGTAGATCGTACGTCATAACGGAGAACGTTTAATGGGAAAAACTGCGACGTAAACGTCGATACGATTACGGACACGTGGCAACGAGGACAAGACGCATTATTTTCGAAACGTATTCGCTCCAGTGGAGCTTCGTACACGATTCTCGTCGTCCAACGTACGGTACGCGAGCGTCCAAGAGAGAACCGTACACGAACACGCGTTGGGGAGATCTTCGATAATAGCCAAATTTATGCTGGTAGAAAATACCACGTTTATGCGAAGCTTTTAGCGTTAGAACGCTCGTACGTCGTTTTTTACGAGCGAAACGTAACGTCATCGCGTGTGCGATGATTTTCAACCTCATCGCGCAAAAATGGCAAAAACAGAAAGAAGGGGAAGGGGGATGGCACGAGGTTTCTTCGAGGTATCTCGTCGTGCCAAACGTTTCGTCAACGTGTCAACTGCTAACCGTTTTTCCACGAAAACGGAAAATCGTTATGACGCGAAGCACACGTGCACGAAGAACGCGTTTACGCGTTAGGTTCGCGTCATTCCAGTCGTGCATGTAAATACACGTAGTTATTCGTAAGTAGAAAGTATAGGTGAGGTTTGGTCCCTTTGTACCTCGTGCCATGTAATATCGCCATACTTTTGTGCAAAATGCTTTGTTCCGTTCTCTCATTAATCTTAGAGAAACGTTGACCTACCGTAGGTAGCAGGTATGTTCCCTACTGCTGCCACCATGTGACACGCGTACACGTGGTACGCGTATATCCTGTTCACGTACATACTTACACGCACGCGTTAATACGTACGTACATAGCGTATGTTAATGGCGGTAACGCGAACATTCGCGAGCGTTCTACGACTTTTACGCTTTATATTTACTGAGACGTAACACGAAGAGGTACCAAATAGAAATAAAGTTAAACTCGCTGGACGTTTTAATAGACGGAGAAATAAAAGGAAGGAACGTTAAAATGATCGTAGATTGCATTTGCATCGAGTAATGCCCGGAACAATTAAGAAACGGAAAGAAAAGAAAAGAAACGATTAAAAAAAAAAGAAAAGTTCTCGGTGAGCGGTCGCGCTCAGGAGAGAAATTTTTGTCCTTACCGACAGACAAAAGGCGGATAGGGCTGTGGATAGAATTGGATGGAGGATGTCAGGTATCTTTGGCCTCCAACCGTATAAATTATCAGGGATGTTCGCCGCGCATAATCTGTTTACCGCGAGACCTCGCTTTTCACGGTTACGATCTACATTTTTAAAGCGTCTACGATCTGTCGTCACCGTGGTCCACTCTCTCTACCTTTATCTCGTTTCCCTCTGTAAATTTCCATTTCTATCTACCTATCTAGACTTCGCGCAATGCGAATTTGTGGAAAACGTACAATTCGAAAAGGCTGGAAATTCGTTTAGAATTTTCATTATTAAAGTCAAATTCGGACGTGTCCTGTCTAAAGTTAGCATCGATGTTATGACTTCGACGGCCATGCTACAAGGCACGATGACGACAACGGAGAAAGGTGATCGAATGAATGGACACGATCGACTAGAAACGTCTCTGAATTCCACATTGTTCCCTCCGACAAGGAAGCGAAGTTCAGTGACGATCGTAAGGGAAACCGTAGGGGATTTCCATTCCCTTAACTCGTACCGCTATCCTCGCGACATTTACGAACGATTATCGATCGATGAGCATCGAGAGCGCGCGATATACACAGATTAGTTTCAAACTCGAATCAATTATACGCGATGCCGCGTTTGTGGCGATGCCGATGTCGTTGTCGTCATCGTTGGCGTCGTCGTTAGCGTCGGTGCCGGTAGCGCTATTCGTGTTATTGGTGGCGATGACGGGGGTGTCGGCGGTAGAGAAGAGAGGCGGCGGCATCGGCATCGGGCATGGCGCGTCGAGATGCCCGCGGCTCCGCGAGCTATACCAAATCTAATTAGTAATGCCGATTTGGCAAACCCTAATTGCACGCCAACATATCACCTGCAATTTATGCGATCCCCGTGATATGAATCACTCCGTCGCGGCCATGTTTTCCATCTCGCGGTATATACTGGCGGCGACGATTTGATATTAATTTCCATACTTATTGTACGATCGCGTAGCCTACCACGTTTCCTACCACCTGCCACCCGCACACCACCGTCAACGGCTGTGGCTAGTGAACGTCGTATTCGAGAAAGAGTGTTGAGGTTGGTAGAATGGTATAGTCTTTGATGAGCGACCAATTGACCGTTCGTGAACGCGCGCCTCTACGAGTCGCGGTACACACTCACCGTAATTCCATATTAATTTCCATACTTATTGTGCAATCGCAGTAGTAACCTACATTCCTATCACCTGCCAGTCGCAGTATATACAATATTATTAGCCATAACAGTGACGGAGATTTGATATTAATTTCCGCGCTTATTGAACAATCGCCCCTTGTGGGTAAGGAGAGGTACGATGTGACCTTGGTAACACCTGGTTGTCGTAAAAGGGGACTAAAAGATGAACAAGGACGAAGGTGACCCTCCACTGCGTTCAAGCTCAAAAATCAGAGAGGTCCCCGTGAATCGAACTTGTCGAATAGTCGAATAAGCCGTCATTTTAATAGTGACGCAAAGAAGCGTGGAGTCGTGCGACTCTCCACAAACGTTCACTTGGACATCCGATCAGGTACAAAAAGGTTCTTTAAATCAGGCTCCTTGGGTTGTGACTCAAACTCTACCCTAAAAGAGTGTACCCGAAATTGGTTAGACTGAAGGTAGTGGTAGAGAAATCGCAGATCGCGAGGTATGCGTGAGTAGATACAATATTTTCGAAAAATGATACAGCGAGTCGAAGTCGATTTGGAACATTTATTCCCAAGAATGGCGCCGATGATAATACTATATTTATTGTGCGATCGCATAACCTACCTCGATTCTTACTACTTGCCACTCGCTCACCATTTATCACTACCACCATCGAAGGGCATTGAAGGTGATGAATAGGTTGATCTCTGATCGGTGATGAATTGACCCGTTGTGAACGCGTGCGTCTACGAACGGTTTCATCTAAACGTAAATGCTGTATAGTGATATCACGTATGCATATAAGCGTAGGTGATGATTATACTTTACCAGAACGAACATCGTACGAAACACTACGTCGAAAATGTCGAAACGTCGAATCTTGCAGTTCGTTAGTTTATTTAATTTCCTCTCGCTATTTTGATATTAAATCGAATGTTACGAGAATCGTCGTTGTTCGAGGAGTAATTAAGCATTGATAATTAAATTTGAATACATTCGTCTCGGTACTTCCGGAAGTACCGAGACGAATGTAGATTTGCAAAAGACTATGCATCGAGGAAGAGTAGCGCAGAATGGTTTTCCATTTGCATTTAAAGCGGAACCTTCTCCATGGCATTGATATACTCTTGTCTATATCGCAGTTAAGATCGACTGTATTTATAGCACCGACTGCACATTGGTGATTTATCGCGCGGGCACGCAAAAAGGTACCGATAAGCCACGAAAAGACGATCCTTCTTTAAACTCCAATTAAACTTGTTTAAATGATAAAGCACAAAGATCATCGGCGATATTATTTTCCAAACGTTAAGAGAACTTCCTTCGAATTTTAAGATTGATCCGCCATGATTATTCGATGATATTTAGAATTAAATAATAACAACGATTAATCGCCACGGCATTTATTTGTCTTTTTCCGAAGGTACTCATCGGTGTCGTAAATACCGTGTAACTCGTATGAAGAAGAAAATTGAAGAACGACTCTCACGAGGATACAAGAATTTTATTTTCTCTTACTTCGCTCCCTCTTGCCCTCTTCTATCAGCTGTTCGACCTATTCGCATTTTTCTAACGCTAGAACGCCTTCGCCTTTGATGCGTTCCCCGTGAGAGAAGCTTCGTACTTGTCAAAGCGGAGAAAGTACGTTCTGAAAAAGGAAGTCGTTACGAGAGCAGCATTTAAGCGTTTCAACAGCGCTTAAAGCGCGGCTTTTCCTCCTCCACTCCCCGCATTCCCTCCTATGACCTCCAGCGTATGACTCGATTCTCTCGATTCCTCCGTGTTCCATCCTTCCGCGTCTTTCCGTACGCTTCCATGGCGCATCCCGGGTCCGGTTCCACCATGACCAGATAGTTGGCGGTAGAGGAAGGGTGAAAACTTAGTTTATAAACTGCAACGTGATTAACTCGCGCACTATCAACGTGACCAAAGCTTTCTACGTAAGGTCGGGGATATACAGGACAGAAAACGAGGAACAACGGCAACTTCTCCGACTTTAATACACGCTCTCGATGTTATCCTTCCTCTTACGTTCCCTTGTACTTCTCCGTTCTCGTCGATCTCGACTCTCGTCTCGGTTTTATCGTTACCGCTGTCTGCCCTATCAGCGAAGAAGTCGCGCGTACCTGCCTGAACCTTTCTGTAACTTGGTAATTAGCTCTCGGAATGGAAATTCGCAGCGGAAAGGCGACGAACGCTCCGAACGTTCGCGGCTCTTCTTTCGTTCGTATTATCATTATCTTACGAGAATCGCGTTGCACATTCGTCGTACAACTAAATGGCGATAGAAGAACCGAAAACGTTTTCACTCGCTTGGAATACGTATAATTAAACGTTCCTTTGCATTGTCTTTGAAACTAACGATCTGACATTTTTTTTAGATCGCAATATCGTCAACATTTCAAATCTCCGCTCGAGGTAAATTCTCGTCTGTGCGCGAAAATGGGAGCACCAACGTATGCTACAAAGGCATCGTTACGTTTTAACGAAACTTAAGCACCTCGTATTCGAGAATGAAATCGTATAAGCCTTTGTGTCGCTCGCGTATAAACGATACAAATATTTCTTTATACGTCTTGGTTTGGCAAGAAAATAATTTCCATTTTTTAGTACGCAATAAAGCTCAAGTTTTTATACAAAGAGTAAACTTCAATCGATTGTATATTTTCTATTTTGTTCGATGACCTCTTGCCATCTTTCTGACAAATTCGCGTGACTCTTAGTCATAACACTGAAAAAAATCTGATTAAAAAAGAAAAATCGCCATGTATTTGTTAAACCAGAATTACATCTTGCCAATCCAATACAGTAAAGAACGATGATACGAACCGTTCACTGCACAAATCGATTAACTTTAATCTTAAATTTAAATGTCGAAGCACTTGGTTCAGTCATAGCTTTTTATATTTCTAATAAACTTCTCGAATAATAAAGATTAACGCCATTGAACGACAAAATTTGTTTCACCATCGAATAATAAATGATTTATCTCAGAAGTTATTCTTATCAACTCCGTACGTCAATATAAAATTCAAGCGCAACAGCGAGTGCTCAACAAGAACGATAAATCGTTTAGCAATGTTTCGTAAGAAAGAAGGTAAAATTACCGAAGAAAATTATTTCGTCATCCTTCTTCGCTTTTTGTTTCATGGATTCAACCTATTTGTGCAGCGAACAGCTCGTATAACGAACAAATCGGAAGTATCCGATCGCTTGAAACGAACGAACCTAAGAAAGGAGTCAGGAAGATCGCCGATAGGATTCGCACGTAGGTCGTCCACTCCTTTCCGTCCCGCGGAAACGAACCGTACCGAGACGAAGAACGGAGCCGAAGTACAGCTTGGCCTGTAGATTCTTCGCTTGAAATCGTCGGATCAAGTCATCGTCGTAGAAACGAGCGATATCGTCGAGGGCGCGATGAACAGCCGCTTCCTCGACGGTTAGGAGCAAGCTGTTCCAAGGGGACCAGGCCACGTCCTTGCGGAACCGCACCAATCTCAATCGGCGTGGGTCGTCGCACTCGGAAATGCCGGATCGGCCATGCCAGACAACGGCAACAAGGCGACGCACCAGCTCGACTCCCACCGCGAAAGCAATGCCATCGTAATTATCAGCGGCTACCTCGAATCGTCTGATATCGCGCAGCATGCGTTCGTACGGCGCTCGAACTACGTGCGGTTCCACCCTCGTCCTCGCGTTCCTGCAACGAGCGCAAGACGAGGGGGAGAACGAGCCCGAGACTTCCTCGATGCAACGGGCATCGCTCAAACCCGGTCTACCGCAATGCTCGCAGATTTCGTAGGCTCTATCGTCGTTATTGGAATTCCTTCCGAGGGAATTCCGCGCTAGGAGGAAGTATACGAACCTGAGACGTTGTCTCAGCCAATCCAGCCTCGTGACGTCGATCGAGCAGGACAAGAGGTCGATCTCTTGATCTATAAGATAGAGAAGCTCGCTCGAGAGAGCGCACGTGTGCGTTATCGTGGCATCTCGCACTCGTAGCAGGAGATCGACGCGTTTTTTCAAGTTGGATCCGTCATCCTGGCTGCTATCTTCAAGCTCGAGCAGCGACTCGTACGCGTCTCGATATTCGCGCGCTTTCTGCGTTCTCTGCGTATCGACGAGGATCGATTTGCCGTTACCATGGCCATTGTCGTTGCGACTCGTCCAAACGACCGGTCTCGACATTTTTTCGAGATAACTCCGTCTTCGTTGCTCGACGAGGCGGCGTTTAGCTAGCGCCTTGAACGAGCCAATCCTACGTAGCAGTTCGATCTCCTTCGACAGTATCGAAGCGGAAACGGCGATCCTCGAGGCACGAAAGTACGAAAGATTCGCCCGTTCCGTCTCGAGGATACGCCAACGATCCAATAGATTACGAAGTAGTTCGAAATCGGCCCTCGTGTTCGGCGGTCTTCCATTTAATATTACGAAGTCCGCGCTACGTCGTATACGCGATTCCGCATCGACGTCCACCGTCCATGTGTCTTCCTCTTTTTCCTTTCCCTCGTCCACTTCTTTTTCCTCGACTTCTTCCTCGTCGTCCGCCTCGTCTTCGTCGTCGTCTATTTCTGCGTTAGCCTCTCCGCTCTTTTTCACTCGTGGGATTCTCCTCTCAAATCGGACGACTCGGTCTCGATAAGACCTGCGAATTTTCAAGGCACCGCTCGGTAATGATGCGGATCGATATCGCCGAAGGAAAAAAGGGAAGAAGGAAAACCCGATGTTAATACTTATTATAAAAGAAGATTGCCCGCTGATCGTAGGGGCGCAGCTCGAAGAGCCCGCAAAGATACGTATCTACGAAATACGTTCTCTCGTCTGGAATCAATCGACTAAGATGTGCCAAGAATGTTTCACGCGCGAACGTCCACGTGCCAGAAATTCAATTCTTTCTCCCTTTATCGCGTAAAACTTTGCGAACGTTTGGATGTATTAGGTTGTTCGAAATGTCATTTTGTTTTTTTATGCAAGGAAAAATGGGGAAAAACAAGATGACTTTCCGAACGATCTAATAGTTAGACAATGAACGAAGGAAAACCAATGTTTGATTAATCGCTTTCTAAAATAATGTTCGAAGTCATGAACGGCTCTGTATGCATTTAACTCTTTCTTCGGACCAGTTTTTAAGTCGTCGTTTATAATTCGATCGATCGGTGAATATTTTAGACAGTTGAGCGCGATTCGTTTGTTTTGTAAACGATAAGAAAAATGAAGATAAAAAGAATGGATTATTATAATTATATTCGGATGAATTATAATAATTAAATACCTGTAAAATCTTTGAATCTTGACAGCACTTTCCATTACTACATCTTGCATCGGTAATGGTATCTCGTTCTTCGTTCTCGTTTGTCTCTTCCATCTTCTTTTGCTTCTCCTCCTTACTCCCATTTCAATCTTCATTTTCGAACCGTTTGCGACCAACGATGCGCGAACTTTAATAAATTTGTCTCTTACGTCTGGCATCGTGCTCGTTTGAACTGCTACATCGCGATTCGTTTCCGTGAAGACGTCTACGAATTCGACGATCTGCGTTTCTCTGTCGTTTGTATACGTAGCGTTCACCTCGTTGTAATGCGTTTGCGTGCAAGCATTGTAGTACACCAAACCGTTCACGGTGTTCCTCCATCCGCCGAGGAACAATTTTATCTTAGGTCCGCGGTCCACTATCTCTGTTACCACGACCATGATTAACGCGTTGTGTATTTCGTAAAGGTCAAAACGATCGTTTCGAGTCTGGAAAATAAAATAAAAGCAATACGTACAGTGACTTATTTTGCTCCTCTATTATTAAACGAAATGTCGAATTTCTATCCGAAGCGTCAGCGAACGACAAGGGAAAAAAGGATAACGACTGCTGCTACCTTTGGAATAACGATAATGCGAATAATAAAGGAAATTATTATTCCTCGGTTTAAAGGGTCTGTCGGGACAATGCCAAGAAAAATAGGAAAAAAGAGACGATGAACTCTGTATCTATCTGTGTGTGTGTGTGTGTGTGTGTGCGTAAGTCTGCGTGTGTCAAGTTTCCGCTTTTTCCGCTATCTATGAAACATACAATTGTTATATCCGAAAATCGTCTGAGAATGTACGAATAATATATACGTTTTTCACTCGAAGTAGATACGGATGCGTTTCGTCGACTCATCGTTAAGAAAAGAAGCGGAAAGCGCCGCTTTATGTATCCATTTGCTTCACGATCGATACTACGCTATGAGAATGCGAAGATTTATTGCTTTTATCGCGTCGCAGTGCCGTGCCTCCGAACTCTGGCACCCCTAATGCGAATCACTTTTTTTTACTGTAAAGCGTTTCAAAAAACGAGCTGTAACCGGATGAATATATTTTAGCTTTTTGGATACGATTGAACAAGAAAATGTTATCCGAACGATCTTCGCCGTTGCCTTTCTGCCTTATCGTCGGAATTCAAACCGCATAATATACGTGTTCCGTAATGTAATCTATTTCTTATTATTAGGTCGCGTAATCGCGAACTAAATGTTGGATTATTCAAACATTTTATCATTATATAAAATATCTGCAAAAGTATCTGCAAAGAAAAAAATATTTTAAAAAGGTATAGCAAAAACATTTATACATTTAACCACTCTACAGCCATCAATTCGTGAATAATGAGAAATTCAACATTTCGTACTAGACGACCTAATATATCCGGAGCAAAATCCACATTTGAAACATTATAGTAGAATTAAAACGCGCATTCATGATATACCGCGATACGCGTTTCTCGCTCTCCTTCCGCCCGAGACTATTAAAATCGTCGATTCGGCCTAGACACGTCGCAGTGATATCGCGAAGTAAGAAAAAATGGTCGTTTGAATTTGCAAAATACGGTGGCAATGTCGTGGCGTTAATAGGCACGTCTTACGTTTACGCATCGGAATTGCCGAGACGCGATACGACGCCGACGCTTAAATCCCGTCGTTGCACGCGCGAGCGGAGATTCAACATCTGGAAGAACGGAGAGATGTGCCCGTTCGAAATTATACGGTCGTTGGTAATACGGACCGGCAATTCCGGTTTAGGGATACACGTATACGTATTCGTACGAGTGCACCGGTGAATATCGTTACCCGGACCGTAAAACGTTTCTACCGTCGTTACTCGAAGCCGGATGCATATTAAATTAATCACGCGCATCGTCCGTACCAAGTATTTCTCGTTGTACCAAGGGCTTCCTTTCCTCGTCCTCGCGTATAGGACACGACGTAGAAAGGACGAGCCACGATCGTTGCCAATCGCCAATTGACTTCCTCGTTTTTTTTCTCTCTCTTCGTATTTTAATTTCCCTTTAAAAGTCTTTTTCGATTTCTCGTACGCTATACGAATCGTATGGTAGAATCGTCGGAAATGAGAGAAAAATTTTTAAGACACGGCACAGGTGTCGAACCTTTTGGAGAAAAATACAATTTCGATTGCATAAAACGGACCAAATGAGTGTCGCTCTGCGTACGTAAAGCGCATCGAATGCACGTAACGAAACCACAACCGGATTTTCCGCTCATCGAGAACGTTGACGCACATTCGTGGCCGCC
>JAITYT010000249.1:987853-1011457 GCA_025433975.1 Liostenogaster flavolineata | reverse complement strand
ATATATATATATATATATATATATAATGTATGTGCATTTACATGCACATATGTGCATCGCGTATTAAACTACACTCGCGATAGCGGCATCATAGCAACTTATACATCCCTACAACCGCAAAGATGTCGTAGACATAAATTCAAAGCATTGGAAACGATAGGTATACATCCTAGAAATTATAGAGAAGCGATCGATTTTTGAGGAAACCATTGGAGAAGTATAAATAACTTCGCGATTTATTTCAAGATAGCTACTGATAACTCATGAATAATCGCATTCGCGTTAATCTCAGATATTTGATAAAAGAAAATTATAAAATAAGGCGTAATATGCGTAAATCCACGTTATAACTTAAACAAAATTGTTAATTATTAGAGTAATTTCTTTTATTAATTTAATTTATTTTTTTTAATTGATTTAATTTAAATTAAATACACGTGCATGTTCATTTATACCTACCTGTATATTACGTAACCTATAGGACCATCAGTCGTGGTAAAATAGAATTCTTCACGTTAAAACACTGTAAGCACTTCTGAGAACGACTGAAAGACAACCAATCGATAGCGCCTGCGAAATATAACCCATGACGTATTTACTTGCGTTCGGTTACGCGAATTACAATTACTATAATTCGGCCAAATTATTACTTCATCGAACAAAGCATATACCTGGCTACAATTCTCGATAAATATGGTACTGCTTGAATTTCAACAAATTGAATTTTGGAACAAATATCCATTTAAATTAGACGTACGCGATCACTGTGCGATAGATGAAATTATTAAAACTATATTCTCCATATATGTATATTGAGTTATATTGTATAGCATCCAAAACATAAACTGTATGGCATAAGACGTAAGAAATTGTTAAAATAAAAAATGCCGAATCAAAAGGCTGAATAAATAGCACTCGACACCTGAATATCACGTACGTCGCGTCCTGTACTGCTTCGAATTAATATAAGAATCTCAGAGTCCAACGTTGCTAATGACAACTGCGTTTGGTCGATTCGACAAAACGTTTCACGCTCTACACGTGATTTTAACAAAACTATCGCAATTAAAAGAACGGAAAAAGAGTTACAAATATACATATATCGTAATAAGCAATCAGTATAAAACAAAGATAAAGACATGATAAAGCGTAGAATTTCTATAAAATTTATTAGGTCTTGTTATACGAAATGTCGGATTTCTCATCATTCACAAATTGATGGCTAAAGTGTTTAGATGTATGTTTATGTTTATTTGAATCTAAAAATCAATTTTTCTTCCTCTTCCAATAATCTGACATTTCATATTACACGAGCTAATGTTAGTGCATTGAGAGTACACGGTACAACCGCAAAAACAAGTATGTTTCTCTGTTAATATGATACGTATCATGCTCACGTTCCAAACTTGTCCTCTTATTTACTTGAAATGGTCTCTGATCGTATCGAATATTATGGAGTCATTATCTAATTCTCTTGATAGAAATGTTTACAAAACATCGAGCCAAAATTGAATGCACAAAGTATTTATTTTTAGTTTAAAAGTTATCGTGTGAAAGGAAGCAAAAGGTGCGTGAACACGACCATTATCTTTTATACGTGTATTCCGTTTTAAGAGCGTGCCAACGACGTTGGGTGAGCTTGAGGAAAATCTCAAGAACACATCCGTTTTCTCCGCCTTCCGTAGCAACCTTAGATAAATGTTACTCAATTAACGGAGATGGAGCAAAGTAGAGATTTATAATTTAGGGAGTAACGATATTTTATAAGGGTACAACCCATCGCTTTCTAGATGGAATTTAAAACATTTTACGATGGGGAAAACACGTTTCCATAGTTTTCAGATAAGTTTTTTATGATTTGCGAATTTAACCGATTAAGAGAAGTCCCAGGTCTAATCCCAACACGGTGAGTACGATAGTAAAGCAATTCGAAAAAACGTTTTACTGCCCTTAAGTAAGATCCGAGAAACACATCTCACAAATGGAGTTTTTACGAATATTTTTAATATGAAGCCTTAGCAATCAGCTTCACGTGCCATTCGATTTGCACCAAGCTATGTCCTCGTTGCCGCAGATATTAGGTGTACAACTTTTCTTCCGCCGTTCTTCGATAGATGGCTGCAACGTTAAATACTGATCGAAATAGGTATTTAGATCAAAAATGTCACACAGTAAACTAGAACATCTGTCAACAGCATCACATTAGTAAATTTGCATTTGCATTATAAATTTATTTTCGATCGAAGATGTCAGTTTTCGAGCTAAATTCTCGTTATTTGTGGGAAGTTTTGATTTTCTGCTTCCATATGAATAAAACTGCGGCTGAAGCTCATCGAATGCTCTCAAGTACTTACAGTGAGAGTTCTTAGTGAAAGAACGTGTCGTGAGTGGTTTCAACGCTTCAAGATCGGTGATTTTGACGTCGAGGACCGGCATGGTGGTGGAAGAGAAAAATTTCGAAGATTCCGAATTGGAGGTATTGCTTAACCCCTACTGCTTAGCCCTCCAGCGTATATCCAGACGCCGCATCTGTAGTACATCTCTTCTTGTACATTAGGATGAACATATTCCATATAATATGGGAGTTTTATTTTAATTTTTGAACAAAAACATATGCCACAATAAAAGGTAGGAGTTAAATCCCAAATATTAAATACCGACTTGAGGGATTAACGAAGACTCGTGCCAAACGCAAGAAGAATTAGCAGAACCATTGGAAGTGACAACCAGCCGTTTCGAAACGCCTCAAAGCCATGGAAATGATTCAAAAGCAAGGAAATTGGGTTCCATACGAGTTGAAGTCGAGAGATGTTGAACGGCGTTTTTTTGCCTGTGAACAGCTGCTTCAAAGATAGAATCGGAAGGAGTCACATCGCATTGTGACCGACGACGAAAAATAGGTCCACGACGGTAATCCCAAGCGCAGAAAATCATGAGAAATGTCCAACATGCCTTCACGTCGACGACCAAACCGAATATTCACAGCGCCAAGATTATGCTCTGTATTTGATAGGACCAGCTCGGTGTGGTATATTATGAGCTGCGGAAGCCAAGTGAAACCATCATAGGGGATCGATATCGAACGCAATTGATGCGTTTCAGTTGATCATTGAAGGAGAAACGGCCACAGTACCAAGAGAGACGCGACAAAGTTATCCTCCAGCATGACAATGTCCGGTCGCATGTCACAAGACCGGTCAAGACATACGCTGGAATGGGAGATCTTACCCCACCCGTTGTATTCTCCAGACGTTGCTCCTTTTGACTACCATTTGTTACGATCGATGGCACACGGCCTGGCTAATCAGCATTTCCGCTTTTGAGAAGAAATCAACAAATGGACTGATTCATAGATCGTCTCAAAAGCATCGTTTTTTCGAGATGGTACCCGAAATTGCCAGAAAGATGAGAAAAAGTAGTAGCTAACGACGGACAGGTTTTTAAAAACCTGAAATGTTGGAAAAATGGCGGAAGCAAAGTTGTACACTTAATACGTTTAAAGATGTGCTTGTAAGATTTACACTTATTTAAAAAAAGTCCATTCATCCGTCCAAGTTTAATCTAGAGAGACTGTTACTACACGCGAATCAATCGAATCATTTTAAAATTGATCGAGCTGGCTGAGACTAATAGACTAATAACTAATAGACATAAAACGGAAAAAGATGTTCGCTTTTTTGCGAAATTATTCATTCGGAATTAATGCGGCAAGATAAGGTGGTACTTTAATTCCGCATTTTCTTCTTGATTGGAAATATCGATCGAATCCATAAAGTAACGAGATGAAGGTTTCACGGCGTTAAAGTTTGATCCGCTACTCAAAGAAGGATGTCGCAATTTCGAACGATGCGTCACGTGCTGCGCGAAAAACATGTTGAATCGTTCGACTCGTTAATTAACAATTAAAATACAGATACATAGTCTACGATTACGCGTTTAATACGCTAATGAGCAGTATTTAAACATATGAGTTGTTCTGTGCTGGGTATCATAATAAGAATTATTATTGACTTTACGTGACTCCACGGTATTGCGAAACCAACTTTTGAGATCCGATAAAACAATTTATCTTCGCTTTAGGTACGCGCGATCCAAAGCGCATCGTCGATATCCTCAATAAATTATATTTATACATACATTGTACTTTCCGCGATGAATTAACGTGTATTGTTGAGAAATATCACTTTACAAATTTAACAATGATAATTATGCGCGCGAGACACGAAGAAACCAAATATCAAGATGCATAAGGATACTCGCAACGGTACTTCGGTGACAGAAGAATATAGCAATACTCCATTCCTTCTAAATGTTTGTTATTCCCCATCTTCTTGTAAGCTGAATTATTCGCTATCGCGGAATAATGTGATTTCTCGAAGTTTCTTGCGAAACTTCTTAAATTCCTGAAACACAATTAGATAAGGGGATAAGGACATAAAATCTTTAAAAATATATACGGGCTATGACATTTCTTATCTCGTTGCATTTAATTCTATTTCTGCTTAATTGCTCTATCATATCGGTCAATTAACTGATGTAAAAAAAATCGCAAAAAAGTACGCAGTCAAAGTTAATTCTGCAACGATTATGACAAAAAATCGATGTGAACTTCCATAAAAAACGTTCAGAAAGAACGTTGGGAAGAAATATTTGTCAAAAGAATAGTATCTTGAAACGGTGTTTCCACACGAGTATTTTACTTGAAGTGATTCTTCGCCATCAAGTGCTTCAAATAAATTTGACGCAGCACATCTTCGGAATAGATGGTTCTAAAGTCCTTAGCGCGAAGATGATTCTCGATTTCCTCCTCCGTTAGAAGAATGCAATTCCATGGAGACCAATCGATATTCTGATGGTATTTAATCATTCTCAACGCGTAAATATCGTCGTTGTCGCTGGCGATCGAACGTCCATGCCATATTATATTAACGAGATAATACATGTCTCGTACATTCATGGCGAAAGATAACGAAATCGTGGATTTGTATTTTCTTTTCTCAGTGCGTGCATGAGATAAAAGAAAAGCGTACGGTTCATAGTTCACATGAGCACAATTCCACTCGCGTAACCAAGTACAACCTAGAATTCAAGCATAATCTTTCGACAGCTATGTATAATCGATGATTACGCGTACAATAAACTCAGATAACTCGTAATTCTTCTTAAAATAAATTTCGCGAATATGTACGACTGTGAAAATCGCTTACGTGGGAATATTTATAAAAAAATTAATTCGATGCGTTTTTTAAATTGTTAATAGTAATTTGCAACGTAGCCATGTAATCGAACCATGAAAGTTTTAATTTTTTGATACTCACTCTTACAGGATAACTTTTTTTTCGAGCTACTATCAATTGTAAATCTGTGATGAGGAAGTAATCTGTTACAACTCTTACAAAATATTGTCCTGGTTTCCAAAGGCACTTCTAATTTTTCACAATCACCACCTTTTTCCTCTTCTGACCTTAGACATGCGCAGGTAGCGGACGAACTGACAAATTTTAAATAATTACCTGCATAATTAAAATGTTAAAAATATATATTCCCTTTAAAGATATTGACGATATATTTAACTCTACTAACACGTCGTAACTAAAAAATAAAATGTTCTGTAATGCTTTGTCATAAAAAATTAATTTGCATTTGATAAGAACAAAAAATATGTTCGTCCTTAATTTTAATTAACGTAATATATTATTCAAATATTGTATTTCATACACAATATTCTTTTCCTCAAATACGTAAGTGACAAGTTCTTAATTCCTCGCGATAGCAGCATTATTTCTTGATCCAATAAATACATTAAATCAAACGAGGGTAGGCAAATATGAAATTCTAGCGATCTCTTCAACATAATTAATATTTCCATACGCTCTTCCATGTTGATATTATTTTTACGCAATATTTTATACATACGATTGAATTCGCGTGCCTTTTGTGTTTTCAAAGTAACCATTTCTACAGTATTTGAATTGTAGCCAACCCATCGTATTGGAATGCAATTTAGCGTTATAAATTTAACGCGTTTCGTTTCCTTATATGCCTCTCTGATCGCTTCTTTCTTTTTTTCTATAATGTTAAGCATCTCTATGGTTTTTTGAAGGATTAAATAATTTTCCGCCAGATGACCTGCTTTAAAGTAATGTAATTTGCTATCCTTCAATCTATCACATCTCCAACGCTCGATCAAATTGTATAACATGTCAAAATCTGTTCTCGTTCGTGGATATACCTTACGATAAAGTTCTAATTGATGTCTCTTCCTAGAAAGATTAAAATCTTCAGATGGTGTTGACACAAAATCAATACCATAGATCGTGGATACACTTTATGCCGATCGCATATTACACTTGCAGTTCTTGACAAATTATTGGCAGAAAACATATAACATCCAATAGTTGTCAATTAACATATTATTATACATTTATTTGCTTTATATCGTTTTATTACATTGAATTGTAAGAATTTATTACTTATCGATATACCTGTACATAGTGATTTTTTCTTCCTGATATTTCTTACAATCCTCGATTATTTCTCTGTATATACGGGCACATTGTTTAATATACTTCGCAAGTCTATATATTCGATAATTTTTCTGAATAATTCGCGCATTACCATCGAAATTAAGGCGCGCCATCATTTCTTCGTACGTTTCGTACGGCTTCACGGTCATGTATTTATCCGATATGTTGGATAAATTGTAATCATGCCTATGTGAGCAACGATGGAATATTTCTTTATTAAAAGAATAAAATTATTTGAATAACAAAGAGAAAGGACAAAATGTACATGATAATAAGGAACATGTCGGAATAAACACTTTATCAGAAAGTTAATCAATAATAATCTATACCACGTGATAATAATTACTGCTAAAAGAAAACTATGATGTTGGTGCAAAGTGGAAGGAAGATTTACTATTCTTATGTAGTTTGTTTCTTTATGTATCGTGTACTATACTTGAAAAAAATATATCAAACCGCCACATTTGCGTAGGTCGATGGCACGATGTTTGTGTAACGTCATCCTTCGTTTCTACGGTTTGTACCATGACACTGCAAAGACTATTGTATGGAACATGGTTAGGCCGAGGACCAGTTTGCGATGTTGCATTGAAATATTCCGTATCAGTAAATTTATGACGCCATCCACCTAGATAAGGTTTCACGATTCTACGATCTTCCACATCAACAATCATGACCATATTGAAAGGTAATTAACTTTTCCAAAATATTCGATATAGATAAATTTATAGAAAATCTAAAAGCAAACATCTTATTTAAATTTCCCTTATAGATTTACAATAAAGGGAACAGCGCATGAACTTACTGAACACAGATGTACAAATGTATATTTGAATGTGTACGTCTGGTGTTGCGTTTCAATATTAATCATTAATTATTTAATTTGATTATCCGGTGCTAATTATTTCATTTTAATTACGTCAAATATATAAATATGTATGAAATAAACGTTTCACAACTTTAATATTCCTTTTAGGTAAAGAACGACGCATTGCCAGTTTTTAGAAATGAAACAGATTCTACCATCATGTAAATCGTCTTAAGAAACAATTACGAAACGAAAAAAAATCTAGTATGTGCATATATATATATGCACATACTTGTGATCGAATATAATTTTTTTCTTAATATAAAAAAATTTTAATATATCTACTAGAATGAAATATATAATTATAGTATAAATTTGTTAAATAAAATTCGATTCTTTCGATTATACTTTCCGTGATTTTAATTGAAGTCAACGACACTGTAGTAATTAAAATACATGATCGCACAAGACTAATATTGAACTTATTTTCTCTGATACAACTTGAGAAATTTTAACTCCAAATTTCGTTCAAGCTAAAATCAAAAATTGTGAAATCAAATCGTGAATTAACAATTGAATAGAAAAAATATATAATTATATAATTTAATAATAAAGGATAATCTTTATATACAATTATTTTTATTATTCTTCGAATTATACTAAAGTTAATTCAAATTTATGACAAGGATGAAAAAAGAACGACTCATCCTGATTTTCTTTTTTAACTTGAGATTTCCGTGATTCAAAAATTTATAAAAAAAGAATTATTACACGCATTACAAATTAAAATGTTGAATGTATCAGCAAACTGAGAGGCAATGTGATTATGTAACAAGAATTCTTTTCGCCAAGATTAAAAAACTAAACTTTTGTAACGAACATCGACCTTCTTTGTTTTGCAATCTGTTACTGAATATTTTGCAAATCCTTCCATATATATCCTTTCTAAAAGCCATAGTTTGGGAGCGCGCATTGGGATACTATTTTTAGCGCGATAACTCTGCATATATGTACTACACTGTATAATATCCGTTCTACATATAGTATTTACATTTCAGTCACTCTTAAATTTTTTACGGAGTTTACTTAATACATTGACGCATTCACTCTCAAACGTACAATTCTCACTTAACAGATACAATTTATCGCAACTTATATACAAATGTTATATCCTATTAACATACAAATTTATACAAAAAATGTAGACATCGGGAAGTGTATGTATATCATATTCTGTCATTATTAAATCGAATGGAACACATTGGTTTTAGTAAAGGAAATCTTCAAGATTATACTAAATAAATTCTGAGATGTATGAGTACATAACATAAAAGTATTTTTCACTTGATTGAAATTAAATAAATAGTACGTGTATTGTGAAGTAGGAGCTATTACAGACATAATTTAGGGAAGTTTTATCAGTGGAAAATGTCGATGACATGAAAAGTCAAATACTGGTGGATCTTTAGAATCTTTCTTGTGCCCATCAGCTAATAATTTCAAAACCACAAAATTTGTTTTTGCCACTTTAAGTAGATCATTAATCTACGGATAATAAAATCACCATTATACGATTATTTATAATCTGCTACGAAGGGAAAATTTTCAGTAGAAACTTACCTCATTTACAGTACTAGCGTGCGCTGGGTATAATGACAATGCTCGCTCCAACATATTTCTAGCTTGATGAAAGTGCCTATATCCTGCTAGATATTGCATTTCACTCGTAACTTTTTCCTAAATAATCATAAAGAAAAAGATGGAATTTAAACATTATCATATTTGTAAATAATATTTATATCGCACACTAACGTTTCTTTTATGCATTTGAGCATTAGTCATATCCAAAAATTCTTGATAATTAACAGGTGGTGGGGTTAACAAAGAGGAAAATGGTAACAATCTGTGTTCGTATCTCACTCGCTCGGAATCAAATTGCGTCTCTGGAAGAGGCGTTTTTCCATCCATACGAAAACCAACTAAAGCCTACAAATATGATATATTAATCTTCTTGCATAATTAAATATAGATGTTTCTAAACATTCAGTTAAACAATTTACTTTGTAATAACCACCGCATATATTTTGCATCGCTTGATACATTAATATTTCCAAATTATAAGGTCGTGGAGTCGATTTCTTCTTTTTACTTTTAGCACTTTTTCTGCCTCCTCTACCTTTGTGAGTATCATTATGTACATCCTGCTCCATTAAAAATGTATCTGCTCTTGTAATAGCCGACACAAGCCATCCATATAAAAACTCATATAAATACCAAAATATATAATGGTATTCATGTACCGAATATAATTCAAGTTCAAATCCGCTCAACAGGTACATGACCATCACACGTAAAGTATGATACAAAATCCACGTACCGAAACATGCCAAGTGAGGTCTAGGTGTATCACATTTCATAGATAGTGAATGTAAATATTCATCTACTCTTTCTGCCTACAATATGTACGTATTCCATGATAAGATTTTATATAACTTCGACTAATAGCATTGATAAATTATACTCTTACTTCATCCTGCAAAGCTGCAAAGTCTTCTAATAAATGTGCCAGCTTATCTCTCTGCCGTGCTCTATTATGCCCACTAAGTTGTAATAAACTGGTAAATAAACTGACACAATGAGATAAAAAAGTATCAACAAATTCCTTAGCTTGATGATTTTGAAGCAATGTACTCTTAGCCATTAACACCGGTGGTGCGATAAAATTTCGCGCAGCATCTCTTAGAACATCCGTAAAATTTTGAACGCCAAATACACGATTTGTAGTAGGTAAATAAACTATTTGTAACATTGACCGAGATAATATACATGGACTTTGTCGTGAAAATTCTAAAAAAAAGTCCTAAAACGAAATTCGTTCACTTGATGTTTAAACTATAAATCACTAACATATATAACATTATATACTTACCAAAGCAGCATGAAACCCAACATGACAAGTAATTCTGGTTACTGTTTTGAATCTATTTAGTAATTCGTCTAGATATTCCAATGCTTCGATTCTTGGTTTTATTTTAGTATATCGTGGAAATGTAGGAGGTAATAATCGTTGATTTACCATAGCGTCAAATCCCATAATATTTGGGTGATTTGCTAAAATTGATCATAAAACATACAAAAACGTCACTTTTCAACTCAACAAAGAAATCATTAAATAACAAAATTGATAGTTTAAACACACACTTACATATCTCATCAGCTTTTTCCCCACGATTTACTGTCTTAATCATAACATGGATCATATCAGAACAATTTGACAATAATCTGTGACAATCATTCAAATTTTGTTGAAGTTGTTCTTTTCGCCCCATCAGCGATAGAGTTTGGTAAAATACCTTTGTAAATCTAATCCTTGCATAAAGTGCTAATCCATCATTATACTATATAATCAAAAAGAAATGCTGATTCAATCAAAAAAATAATCTGAAATAAACTTTTCATTTTATATCGCGTAACATTAATTTACCTCTTTTTCAGATTCAGTATCAACAGGCTTTATTCTACTTTTTCTATGTAATTCCTCCTCTACTTCACGTAACATAGCTATTGTTTTTTGTTCGGTAATATCCTGTTGTAATCTGTATCCATAAGTAACGCTTTGAAAATCTTCCTCTTCAAACACTGTAGCTTTATTGATGCAATCTTTTATTATCTCTATTATCTTATACACGGCATAGCAAAATGTTTTCAAAGGTTTATCCACTATCATCGCAGGTTGATGAAGATATAAGTTAGTGAAAACAGTCTGTGCCAAGCTGTGTCCTTCTAACCAAGATACTATACATGCATATGTAGAATCTATAATCCCTATAACTTCAGAAGGAGTGAGATTGTCCAATTTGATGGTACCAGACTCGACAGCTTGGACAAAGGTGCAAGGCTTATTATTCCCTCGATTGCACAGCATCCCAGCATCCATTTTTGGATCCATCATTTCAATAGCAGACATAGCTTCAAAAAGACCAAACAACTCATCGTGCAACAATTCTCCCAATTCCAAATCTAAACAGACATAATCAGAAACTTCATTTTAATATATTTGTATAAATGTATACACGCAAGAAATATATTTTCTTATCTTGTTCCTGCAAAAAAAAACATATTAACAAAGTTATTGGTTTTTTTTTCTTATCATTCTGGCATAGCATCGACTTATTAATGAAACAATGAAATACTTATTTCATACGACAAAATCTATTTATATTTATTCAAATAAATATATAGTAATCATAATTTTATTTATTAAAGAAAATTTATATGCAAAAATAACAATTCTGTTGTTTAATGATTAAGGAGATTTAGATTGTATTTAATAGGAATATATATCAGTTTAATGAGAAAAATTGATTCGCAGTGTGTGATTATAACGTGAGAGGAAAAAAATTTAAAAGAAAATACAATAACTGTAGTATAAAAATGAAAATTACAATCGAAAAATATAACGAATATGTAAAATTTAGCACCTGTTATTGCCTCAAAAAATTCTTGAGTGATGTCGACCCAATTGTACGAGATTTGGTCTAATCTGTAATGCAAATAGCCGTGGAAATTAAAAAATACCGCCTTAAGCCTGTAGAAATCTATCACGTATTAGGTTATTTTAAATTCAATATTAACTGAACAATAGTGTTTTAATAATTCATACGACTGTAATTTAAAATGAAATCACATGCAAATGCCAATATTATATTTTCTCTGTTATAACTTACTGTACTTCTTTATCCTCGTTCATGTCAACCGAATTTTGGTCTTCCACCATGTTCGCCATTGTCACGTTAACAGCATTACCAACCTTGAAGTACAAAAAACCACTTACAAAATATGTTTGAAATTTTACAGTTGGCAACATACATACTGATTTTCCATTAAATTATAGTATTATTTTTATAATTATGGAATTCTATACAATGCCATGGACTCATGATATGTACAATCTTTTAATTAAATTACCGAGTAAATCATGTAACATATCAACAACAGCAGTCTTAAATGTTTAATTTAATCGTATATAAATGCCTTTCATTGGTCCGTTTTATTGTTCAGGGTGCATCCACGATTTCCTCTTTCCGGTAATGTAACCGTTATACCTCATCTAGTTCATCACTGTTCCTTGAGACTTGGCGCGAGACCGTTGGGCGTACTTGTTCTACATATATTCACGTCGATTGGTGTATAGAGTTCCTTTAAAAAATATTATAATACAACAAAATACCTCTTTTTAATTTACCGTACATTTTCATAACAAAGTAGTCAAGATGTTTTGGGGTAAGTAATGATATTCTAGCTGATAATAATATATATTTCCGATTCTTCCCAAATTTGCCGGTAAATCTACTTCATAATGGCGTCGCCATGTGGTCTTAAAAAATTGACAACATTTTTTGAAACATCGTACTTTGTAATATTTTTAATTACTAATTCGATTGTTACGATGTTACTTTTTTAGGACTAATAATGGAGCCAAACAAGCGTTATACGCAAATTGTTGAACAATCATTTCATTTGTCGATGGCGAGTTTAGATCTTTTGAATGCTGGTAAGTTACATTACTAAATAAAATACATAATAACAGAAATAATTTAATTCTACTTGCACTTATTCCTTAAATTTCTGGCGTATTACATCCAAAATGTTTATTTTATATAAATTTTTTATATACATATACGTAGCATATTATGGATATATTAATGTTTAACCTTAAATTAATAATAATCAATACTTACAACTTAGTTTATGTATTATTTGTTTTATTTATAAGAAACTTAAATGAAATGAAATGAAATGGAATAAATTGCTTTCACAGGTATAATATGCATTTCACGTTTCAATTATATCAATTTCATTTTCCTTACAGATGACAAAATGGCACAAGTAATGTTATGCTATGGCGGTAGAAATTACTTGCTTTGTAGTCTTTCAAAAGAGACGACTTGGCAAGTACCATTAGATCTAAATTTTCAAGAAGGAACTAAGATATCTTTCACATGCAATGGCCAAGGTCATGTGCATTTAACAGGATATTTAATCCCAGATGAAGATTTAGATTTAGATGAATTAGAAGAAGAAGAGGAGGATGATGATGAGGAACAAGTTCCAGAACTGGTTGATAAGCAGTCAAAGAGAAAGGCCTTGGATTCTCCGAAAGACACAAAAAAATTAAAAAGACCTAAACAAGAGGTCGAATCTTCTGAAGATGATGATCTAGAAGATTATAATGTAGATGATTCCGATGAATCAATGGAGATGGAAGATGAATCAGATGATGAAGATGAAGAAGATTATTCTTTACTGAATGAAGATAATGCTAATAATAGTGAAGAAGAAGAAGATGATGACGATAATGATGATGAGCATGATGAAGATAAAAAAAAAAAACGAGTCAAGTCACATGATAAAAAGAATAAGCAATTAAAACAGCAGCAGCAACAACAGCAGCAGCAGCAGCAGCAACAACAACAACAAAAGAAAAAACAAGATAAACAAAAGTTAGTTAATGGCAAGGAAATCAAGCAAGATCAGCAAAATAATAAAGAGAAAAAGAATAAAGGAGAGCAACAACAAAATGCTCAGAATGAACCAAAAAAAAAGACAGTCGAAGGTGGCATACAAATAGAGGAGTTAAAAATCGGTAATGGTACTTTTGCGAAAGCAGGTAAATTCATTACTGTATACTATATTGGGCGATTGAAAAATGGTAAAAAGTTTGACGCAACAACGCAAGGAGATGGCTTCAAATTTAGACTTGGAAAAGGAGAAGTGATAAAAGGATGGGATATTGGCATCGTTGGCATGAAAGTTGGTGGCAAGCGGCGTATTACAATACCTCCTGCGATGGCGTATGTATAAAATATAGAATCTCGTAAAATTAATTGTATAAATGTTATATAAATTAAGTTGGTTTTAGTTTCACAAATTCTTAATTTACTTTTTCGATTTACAAGGTTTGTTGTAAACAAAACATAAAGTAGCTTTGATTCTTTTGTTATTTCTTATCAATTGTTTTTAATTGCAATGACTTTCCTTTGAACATTAAATTCATTATTATAAGATTCGAACATATACCAGTGAAATCATCAAATTGTATATTTCAGATGTTTTAAAGATATATTTAATCACTATCTTTGCAATATTTAAAAATCAAACATCTTTTATATCATATATAAATTAATTATCATTAATTTAAATTTTGATCTTTAACAATGTTTTAGATATGGCGCTAAGGGATCACCTCCTCTCATTCCTGGCAATAGTACACTTACTTTTGAAGTCGAACTGAGAAATGTACATTAGGACTTAACAATGTTTTAATTAAGTTTTTACCGCCTGTTAGGAGTATTTTAATAATTGTATTTCAGCTACTGCCTAATACAGTTCGAAATAACCACGGATATATCAGTTTAAAAGTCAGTCATGCTCTTATCAAAAAAACAAGATCACAGTAATTTAAAAAGTAAAGGACGTCGACATTTTACAGTATGTTAAACAAATTCCATATTGATTACATACAATATTTTACTTAATGTCAAATTATCATATTTATTAAACGAATTGAACAACTATATAATAAATATACAAAATGTTAAGTCTTTCTGTATGTGTTCCGATACATCTTAAAAGTGAATGTTAAGTATTAAGGAAAATAATTCATGTTTATAAATAAATTTTACAGATATTCCGACGTTGATCTCTTTATTCTGCTATAAAGCTTTGACAATTATATGTACGAAAACATATTCATTTTTTATATACATCATTGAACCAAAATATTTGCTTACATTTTTATATAATAAAATCTATTAAAAAGCTGCATCCTTTAAATTATGGTTCAATGCTTATTCCATTGAAGTGATAAGACTTAATTAAATGAGAAAATAGTTATAACTGCACTAAAAATTATTTGATCTTAATTACAAATTGTACACAAATAATACATTCATATACTAAAATTTACTACTTTTCCTTTTAATCCAAAACGGAATGCTATTTTAAAAATATCTTGCATAATTATAACTATGTTTAAAACGAGGAATTATTTTTATTGTGTTTGTGCTAATTTGACGTATTCAAGTAGCATAAAATGCCTTGTATTTTTACAGTAATAATAATTAGCAAAATTTAATACTAAAAACAAAAGTCATAATATTATTAAATTATGGATTATGTATACATATTGATTTACAATGAAAGTAGTCTTATAATGAAACGTATCTAATCCTTTTTAATATCAGTTTTGTTGCTTTTCCATGACAAAGTACAAACACCATTTTGACAATCTTTCTCCAATTCTGGCGGATCGATTTTATCTACATTCTTTTCTTTATTCCTTAATTGCCACCATTTCAAAATAAGAGGTTGAATTAAAAATCTCCATATGATTAATAATATAGGAACAGCAACACACGGCATGCACACCATTTTTTCAGATTCTTTTAATAATCTAAAATTAATATATACAATTATTCGTATCTTTACCCTCTTCAAATATGAATGACTAAGCATGTATATCGTAAATATTGATTAATCAGAGTAGTATATGTTAAAAGATATACTAAACGAGCGTAATAGAAATATAAAAACGATAAATTATGCTAGTTATTACCTTAGTATCAACAAGAAATACTTCGATCAATTAAAAGCAATATCTTATTGCACGAAAGGATGTGTAAGATGATTTGGTAGAAAATCAAGGCCGACGTCAATAACGTTATAACCTTACTTTTCAACGAGGAATTTAAAATGAATTTAAAATGTGATCAATAATCTGCCACGGATAACATTAAAAATACTGTTGCTACGATTGGCTCACAGTCAATTTACATTTAACTACAAAAAATTCCCGTTGATTAATTTTAACAAATCAAGCGATTTTAATTAATATTGATAATTTGATATAAACTCTTCAAATATATTAGAGGCTTTCTTACTGGACGATAAATGTAACTTTTATGAACACACCACGGAAAAATGTTTATAGATTAAACTATGCTCTTGAAAAATATTTCGAAGGATCGACAAATCCGCCCTCTGTATTACATGCATGCAATAAAGTTCAAATTAAACTGAGATACTTATCGTAAAGAATCTTTTTTTAAACTATAAAAATTTTACTATAATAGAGGTGGCAGCACTTATAGCGTTTCCTCATTTATCTACTTTGTGAAATCATTAAATATTCATCGACCTAAAAAGTATTCAATCGAGAAAAGGTGAGAATCAGATTCGCATCAAGCATCTTCGTTAAACCTTACAATTTTTTGTTAAAGATAATTTTTAAAAAATGTTTCATTTTGAGATTAAGATTCATTAAGCACAGAGAAAAGTAATGGCACCAATACCAAACCCAAGCTCGAATAAAAAAGAGGATATTGCGTCAGTGCTTTAAACATAACTTCGCTGCTTTGCTTTTAACATTTTAATCTTTATTTTTCACAGCAACATCAAGATGTGTAAAATTTTAAGTAACGATTTTCAATTGGCAGATAGAGTTTGTAATATTTGTCGTAACAAATGGTATTTGTCATTTTTTGACATGATATAAAACATTCGATAAATATCGAACAGTGCGTATTATTGATCCATTCTGCTTTCGGGTAGGCAGGGAAGATTCTATCTTGTTTACATTTTTACATCGATTGTTACGACAATTGCGTTAAAAAAAATAATTATCGGATTATTCTTGTATAGACACCAGTTAGTTTACAGAACACTAATTACTATTTACGTGCCTCGATTTATTTCCAGTGTTCCAGTACATAGTATTACTGAAATATATTATAATATCAGTGCGCGATAGTTAATTGACTTCCTACACAACAGGATTTCCTGTCCTTCGATAAATATTAATGATTTAATTATATTCATTGCTTTTTCTAGTATTTCTCACATTGAAAGTTGATAGTGATGAACGTTTTATTTGTGATTCTCAAAGCAGATAAACAAAATTTAATATTCATGATTTCTAAATGTAATATATTTTATGTACATCCAATGGACTACCTCCAGTTGGAACAGTTAAACCTCTAGTAATATGAAACGTTTCCCATAGATGGCACAACATGTACCGTTTAAGCGCAACAAGAGAATACACATTCCACTCACATTAATACTTCGATAAGTAGCTTTTCATAAATTGGTATGCCAGATACATTCCATTTATTTTTATACTGTCAACAATTTGTTAACAAACGATTTTTCGCATATATACGATTCATTTCATTTTGGAATGATTTTTACTCCTTACGTAGTTGAGTTCTTCTTTATTTTATAGATCAGAATCGAATCTAAGATTCAACAAGATTTTCCGACCATCCGATACTTCTCCTGTTCTACGATTAATTGCGATTTGATTCGTAAACGTTTCTCTCACATTTCCTATGTTTTTACTCTAATCTTTCTCCGGTTTTCGCGAACACAGAGAATGTAGTACGTATCGTATAAACGAGTCTCGTACAATTTTGCTAGTAGACTAGAAAAAGAATTCTTACGATTAATTAAAAAAGTACGCATTAGAGTCTTAATTAATATATTTGTCATATAATAATTACCACTTAATTCCATATACACATAATGCCATCATTTAATTTAGTAAATTCGATGTCGTCATTATACGGAATATTTGGTAGATAATGACGTCGAGAGAGATAAATAAGGATAAATATTGTAACTATTTAATGCCTACGCATTAAACTATTTAATGCATTAAAATCGTTTCGAATTTCTCTCGATTAATATCAATCAAGTTGTTGTAAAGTAAGTAAAAAACAGCAAATTGTCTGTTTCTCCGCCTTTCCCCGGCGTTCATCCGATTTTTCGTTTAATTGCGTATTTTTACGTGGAAAGTAAACTCTCAATTGGCTGGATGCTTAGAACAAATGCCAAAGATGCAAAATCAAATATTTTAAACGATAAACCTACGACCCGACGACGATGTGATAGTTTCACGCCAAAGTTTAATTAACACAGTAGATGAAGTCCCGTTTAATCATTTTTTCTTGGAATATTTTTTAATTTCTTCATTTTACCGTTGATATTACTCGTACTGTTATCCGTCTTATTCATTGTTTTGCAGTAGCGATACTTTCAACAACGGCTGGTATCGACGAGGAGAAAAGGAAAAAGAAGGAGCGATAAGGGGGAGAACAACAAGGCGTAAAGCCAGGCGTTAAAGAATCGCGAGAACCGCTATTACAATACTACGATCGCGAGTGTCGTCGTTATTATTCGAACATTTGCATTCCTTTTCTATTTCGCTTCCGTCGTCGTCGTCGTCATCATCCTCATCTTCTTCGTTGTCGATGTCGATGTACTAAAGCGTCCTTGAATCGCGCGAAACCGTCGTGCCGCCACGTAAATCATGAATATGAAATCTGGCGGAAAGCATGACGAGGCACGCGTAAGAGTTACTTGTTCTTCCAGCGGGAATTGCGCGAGAACGTATGTAACATTGGTGCGGATAAACCGACTAAATACTAGACTAGCCGATTAGGTCTATGTTTAAACAAACAGATAGATAAACAGATAGATAAGTGGATAAGTGAATGGACGAAAGGACTGATGCAAAATATGTTCAAAAAATTTTCGATTTTTCATCGACAGAAAATTATTTAAACATTGTAAAAGTTACGTATCATTAATTTTATAAACGACGAATATCAAAAATGGCCGCAAATATAACCGTAATTACTTTACACTTTTTTTTATCTCCCATGCATTGGTCCCAGGTTAGGACCTCTTACATGTTACAATGTCTTATTTTGGTTGTCCACCAATTCATTCATTCGATTATTTTACTCTGTTGGTTAAATAATAAATCCAGTTGAGCGCTTAATTCCCTACGATCGATTTCTTTTTATTTTTGAAAAAAAATACGGGATACATAAAATTTCAATTATATTCGATGTACACTAATCGCAGGTGTTATTGCAATACAATAGAATTTAATCACAAACAAAATGAAATGAGATTATATGTTAGGACACGAGCATCTATAGATACGTAACTCGTCTGTAACATGACATTACGGAGGATTAAATTCAAACGGCGGGAGAAAATTCGCGATAGCATCGATGTTCCACTTCTCTTCGGCGGAAGGAAGCTGTGTATCGGTTATGCGCGGAGATAGTGTCGCAAAATTGAGGAGAGAACCGCGCCTAATCGTGGTTCCACGCGGGCGAATCGTTCCTCGAACGACTTCGATATTCAAGGAGCGAAACGACGTTGCATCGCGGTGGACTCGTGCGAGACCAAGAAGATCGGAGCAAAACTGTATCGTCATTCGTCGCGAAAAAATTCAAGGTCGCAATATTACGCATAAGGGATAACGCTTTCGCGAGATGCCTGACATTCCATAAATACTTCCTCGGACCAAGATTCAACTTGCTCTTAGCTAAAGATTTAAGTAGTTCAACTTGTAAACATCGAATGGTTAAGAAGTCTCTAACTATTTCAGATAAAAATATTTGTTCACTTTTTGTGACAAAAGAAACTAACAATTTTCAAGCATCGTCGAAAAGAAAGACGTCGTACCAATCTGCTTCTAACAAATATACGCCAATTGCATCGATAAATTGTTCGAACAACAAAAAGATCTATATGCAACAAAAAAGAAAACAATGGAAATAACCGAAACAAACTTTCATCGCATGTAGATTTGATTTTTCTTCTTCTTTTCCTTTTCTTAGAAAAGGAGAGAGAGAGAGAGAGAGAAAAAGATCATTCGCTTCATCTTTACACTAATTTGAATCTTCATACTGTTTTGAATCATACTAAATCCTGAAGAATCATCATCGAGATACGCCAATGATTTTCACAAAGCGAATTCGCGTATTATCGTAATTTACCGAGCACTTTGCCGAAACGCTTTAAAAATGTGACGCAATTATTTTTCCCCGTTCGCGCGGCCATCTTTGATTCTTATCGATGTTTCGTTCGGTCGACCCTCTTCACGAATTTTTACGAGATGCTAGGGGACGACTAATAAACGCGCGTGTCTCTTCCGTCGAAATTAACGTACTCGTAAACGTCACTGCAAAGGTAAGTGGTACCGTTACGCCATTTACTGTTACGTTCCTTCGCGATGGTGAACGCGCCACGACGCTCGTGCCAGGGGAACGAGTTACAAATTTTCTCACGATTAATGCGCGCGTCCTCCAACGTCGTCGTCGACGTCGTTGTTGCACCTTCCTTAAACACCGAATAGACTTATTCCCCTCGTTACGACGAATCCATCGATCTACCGCCCTTGATCCAACGCGTACGCAAGAACGACGCGATTCGAGCAGCTTCCAGAATCGACGACGATTTCACACGTCGATCGTTCGTCGGATCGATTCACCAAGAGCTTCTCTTTCTACATAAAAAGGCAGAAAGATGAGTAAATCTGCGTAGGAGAGCAAAAACGACTATCTTCCCTGTGAATTTCGCGGCTTGTTCTCTCGAAGGCGAGGCGCGCGGAGACCTATGATTTTCGTTTCTCTTCTCTCTCGCACCCACGTACGATGTGTATCTCGTGCGATCTTCGTCTCTCTCGAGACAATGGACGAGGTGGTCGTAGAACGAACGAGCACACGGGGGTACGCGATTATTCACCAGACAGGGAAAATGGAAGGTAGCGTTGCAAACGAGAGGGATTCTATGAGAACGTCTAGCGCTTCGAGTTATCGTGTTATCGTAAATTATTCGTCTCCTGGGACCTACATCCACCGTTTTATTCTCTCTGTCTTTTTCTGCTTCTGCTCGTGCACCTACCTTGCCCCTTTTCATCCGACTATATGGAGCAACGTTTTCCGGATAACAAAACGCTCCACGTTATTACGTAGCGCAAATTCCCGACATTGGCGCGCGGAAGCGCCTCAGGACGCTTCTCGGTGCGTTCGACGCGTTTATTTTGTATATGTCTACCGTTCCTGGTAACTTCCGGTATGATTATTTTCATCAAAAGTCGTCTGCACGTTTCCTATCGGATTGAAGCGTGATTCCGACGACAGATTTTAATCGATTAATAGTGAATTAATTTTGTGTACGAAGAAAACTCGAACAGAATGTTCGAAGTTACTGTTGGAATTTTTCTTCTCAAGAACGATCTCGTGAAAATTAAGATACATGTGCCGTACAAATGCCGCGTGTCGGAATGTCAAATATTACGTAAAAAATAATATTGAAAGCGAACAGAAGAGCCAACGAAAAGAGGAAGTGGACGAAAATGGCTGGACAGGTGACAGACTAGCCACAGGTTGCGCGTGTTTAGCTCGAGTCGAAAGAGGTCGTCCTTCTTGCGCTCCCACGATCAGCCCTCTTCGTCTCTCTCGGTCGTTCCCGTGAGGCTTCGAAGATACTTCGCCGGTGTTGCATGTTCGATGTCGATCCACCGAATGGAAGAAGCGCGTACGAAGAAGGTCTCGGCTCGTAAAGTCATCTAACTGCGAACGACGTACGTATGTATACGCGCGACCCCATAGGAGGTTTCGAAACACGTTCGGAATAATATTTATTCGTTAACGTAACGGTTTCGCATGCAATCGATCCTTCGATCGATCGATTGGGCACAGTCCATCGGCAGGACATCATGGCGACTTGATGGTTTCCGGCTGAATGTGCGTGCGTGCGTGTATGTCGTGGCAATGTCACGCGTCATTTTCATTCGCGTACGTAGCGTTTCTTCCTCGCTCTCAGGAGTCTACGGGAAAGGAAACGTTGCAAACGAGATTCGATCGTATCGACTTTATAATTATTCGCAATTCAATTCTCCATTGAAGCCGCGTGACTTTAGAGTCACGTTCCGTTATATTCGATTTATTTTAAATTTTTACCGTAACTTTTCAATTTCTCGCGTACATCTCATTTTATAATGTCTTCTTGGTAAGGGATAGGATTTTTGAAATCGTACCTTTAAGGTTGCAAAATATCATTGACACAGCGTTGTATCATTGATACAGATAAATTTGCTGTTAGGTCGTATCTTGAGGCTGATTCGTCCCTGTTCTTCCTCGTTGCGTCACGACGTCCTTATTTTGTTCGAATATCGTTAAGATCTTTCCCACGAGCTGCTATTAGATCGCCAATAGTGTCCTTCAAACCTTTCGACGATCGTGATCCTATCGATTGATGTTACGATGGTTGAATAATTACGCCGCACGAAATGCGCGGCGATGCGAGCTCGGCGTCGGATGCTCGCACGGTTGCTGAGATGCATCGACAATAAACGCGTTAATGAGTTGCATTTTTAACGGAAGAAATTCATTTAGCACGGTTGAAGTAATTCGCAGCTGAACCGACGTGTTCGCTGCCGCCTGATGCGAGGCAATGATCGTAATCCCATAGTCACTCAGATCGCGAGAACCTAGGCTATAGAGTTCGTCGATCAATCTGCAAATGCGACTCATCTTGTGGATGAGAATTTGAAGCATCAAAGTTAGAGAGAGAGAAAGAAGGCCAATCGTCTTTCTTTTTATCAAGATATAATACTTTTCTCCGATATCCCACGATCAACGGAAAGAGTCATTCTTTTCCGCGTGTTTTAACGAACCCAAGTATTGTAAGAGCGGCTATATGTATACAACGGAAATCGCTGCTCTTAACTTTAACACTAAACGTACCAAGCAGGGTCAATTGACCCATTTCAAAATGTACTTTAATTCTTTATATTGCTTGTAAAAATGGAAATATGAGTTTGACTATTTTATTAGTATATGTTGTACATTATTTCCTTCAATAAATGAACAATTTTTTTCTAAAAATCAACGTCTGTTTCGTAAGGGATCATTTGACCGCTTACGGTATGATTAGGTATACGAAAATACCCGTACGTTTAGTGTTAAGATATTATTCTTATCGATATTAAATTTTAACGAATTGAATAAATACGTAGATATCAATAAGCAAATATAACAAAAGCCTGCTGATGTTGTCTATCTATTTTCCTTTCGATCTAATTACCGCCTATTGGATTTTACTCCGATCAAGAAGTGAAATACAAATTATCAAGTACAGACTTAATTACTGATCGGATAAGAGTACGCGTCCCGATATTCCTTTCACACTTTTGCATTCGTACGCGCGAAGAGTTTGCACTGAAAGTTGCTTGCAACCCCGTAGAAAAGAGATGAAAAGAAAAAGGAAAAGAAGAAAATGTAAAAAAAGTGGAAACCATCCGAACAAGGAGAGCACTTATCTACAGTTGGAAGGATTATCACGAACGTTAATTGCATCGTGAAAGAAGTACCGCCTGTACGTGATATAACGCACTGATATTTA
>JAITYT010000249.1:964164-987754 GCA_025433975.1 Liostenogaster flavolineata | reverse complement strand
AGAGAGAGAGAGAGAGAGAGAGAGAGACAAAAAAGACACGAACGATACAGCTAGGTAGATAGATGCATAGCCACGACTATGGTAGTTCGTACCTGTACGAGCGCGTTGTGTGCGTTGGGTAAGATGTACGTGTGTATTCATTTCGCACACGCAAACACATGTAAATACGCGGGTATCCGTGTGTGCACGTGCGCGCGATCGCTTCTGTATTGTCGCGTATGCACGCGTAAACAGAAGGATAATGGCAGCGTACCGCAGTTGCATTCGCCGCAATCGTAATTCCCACGGCAATTCATTTTCTACCGTGTAGATCGCTCGACTACGGATAACCGCTTATTTATTTTCTCGTAATGAATTAGGCGTTCGACGGTCTCTGGCGCTAGGACGCTCCCATTAACGATCAGGAAATACGGTTTTCTCATAATAATCGATTCGCGTTTCAAACCATGCCGCCTTTGTCGATATCATCTTGCTATTGATTAACATCGACTCTCGTAATAATCTCGGTTGAGAATAGTTTTTTGACTTGTTTCGCTTGGCTACCGATACACCATAGACGTAGACGTGTTTTTGAGAAAAAGTATGCGGTTTTAATAATTTGTCGATGTCGAGATCGTTTTAAAGTTTTCTATCTCATTTTGTAAGCGACAAGCAAACGAGGAAAATCTGAGTATTTTATCCCCTTTTCTCTGTTTTTTCTTCTTTCTCTTTTTTTGGAAGATTCATTTGCTTCGTTACAATGCCCTTCGTTCTCTTGTATCGTGGATACGAAGGTTTGATTGTTCATCCAGCGCTCGTAGTCTGCGCAATGGTCACTTAGATTTTAATTTACCGTTTTCCATTTCTTATTATTCTTGCTTATTCGACATAATGCATTTTTGATAAGTATATTTTCCGTTAATTATTGCATTTTTAAAGTCTCGGATAATAATAGTAAACCGTTTGAATAATGAAGTAGATCTTGAATTTTCTTTCTTTCGTGACTGTCGGAAGATTCACTCGACCGAAAATCACGCAGAAGAGAATGTTGTTGAAATTACTTGATGTTGGGTTGTTTGATTTAAGAGTAACGGCCGCTACCATCCGTTAAGAAATGATAATTTGATTTTAATTGTTGATTCGAGCGAGTTTAAAATTGCTTTGTTAGAATGAATGTAACGCTATGTATTAGAACTGTATAATTTGGATTTAATTTTTCTTTGCTTTCGATTGTTCTGAATTTTGAATTGAACAGACGATGAACCCTATGTAGAGTATATCCACGATAAAATATAACGGAACGGTAAAATGTAGAGCATTAACTCGCGCTTTCTTGCGACTCGAAACGTATGAGCGAACTATCTTCTTAATAACTAAACTGTACGTTTTCTAAATTATTTAAAAATCTATCGCATAGAATATAAAAATTGTATACAACGGATTTTGGTTTTGTAATCTTCTAATTTTATTAGCTATTTTCTAAAAAAAAAAATGGAATTTTTGTGTGGGTTTCTGTAAATAATATAACAAGGGAAAAACCAGGATTAACATCAACTTTCCTAAGAAAATCTGAATCTCGTATATTTATCTTAAAAGTTAGTTGGGAACGGTTCGATTTCAGTAAAGAGAAAATAACTCTTCGGTCTAATGTTAAGGAATGATCGTTCGTTTCCTCTATTGAAAGATGTTAAGAAAAAGTGAGAGAAAGAAATAAAGAGAAGATATTTACATGGAAAGTACTCTCGTAGAGACAGTCATTTTAAATTTTACGTGCGACACAATCTATCAATCAATTTTACAACGCACTTAAAATTCATGCCTGTATTTCTATGGCAATAAGCTTTCTTTTTTCGACGTTCCGTGTTCCAACCTTAGGCGAAGTTGTGTCCTTCTCTTCATTTGCATTCCAACGCCGACCATCGACGCTACTTGTTTCCTGTTCGTTAAAGCAACATCCCGCATCTTCCATGATGTCGGTTTTCCAAGAATAAATGAAAATTTATCACCTTACAGAATTGGATCTTGTAACGTCGATATAACGAGAATATATTAGTACGTATTAATAACGATCATAGTATCGCGAATAAAAACCATAATTAGAAATAAAATTTCGGAATTATTGAAATTCATTTCGATTTAAGACGAATTTAGCGAAGTCACGTACGATTTTTCGTGTTTTTGCAGTTTTTTTTCAAGGCGTTTTATTGTCATGTAGACGCATGTATACATATAGAACGACGTTTTCCTATCGTACTTTTAAATTATTTGATAAATAATTTTACGTTGGATTTTCTCCATTCTTTTCTAATGTAGAGCGATTCATAATCCTCGATTTCGTCACAGTTCTCGTTTGTCAAAGGTCTCGTCGAATATTCTAGTTCACGTAGCGGACAATCCCCTTGGTTCCGGTATAACGAGATTTAAAATTTCAACTATGAATCCGACGCACGAACAAATCTATGCGACTAGTTGCAACAATTATATATTATCCAAACGCTAACGTAGAAGACTATGTACTCTTAAGTCATCTTCGTAATGCATTTTTTTATAAATCTAAGAAATATTATCGATCGAATGGCATGTTTAAGGCTCATTTAAGAAAATCATCGAAAATTCATTTAAGAAATTCTATATATTAACATAACTTTATAAATGTAATAATTAATAATTATAATTAATGTAATTATTAATATAATAATATAATGTACTAATAATATTTGCACAAAGAGGAAGAGAAAATTCTATTTCTTTTTTCATCTTCTCCAATTTTTCTATAATTTGGCATACTGTTAACGTTTAAATAACACGTTACGGTATCGCATCGATTTGAAAGTTATTCGTATATTATAATATTTATAAGTTCAATGCTAAACCGCTTGAAAATATGTTATCGTAAAATGTATCTCGCGACGGTACCTAAGCAGATGCATACATACATATAAACGGTACCATACATTTATTATGAATTTATGAATGTTATACAAAAATTAAGTTCATTCGTCTTATAAAATATCATGATCCGGAAAGAGCGATTCGCGAACATTATCTTACATTAAACAGAAAAACATTGTTATTTACTTGAAGCCTTCTACGTTATTCCACGATCAAGAAAAGTTATTACAAAGAGCCGAAAAGAAAGTTCTTTTTTCGTAACATCTTGCATCGTTGCATTTTATGTAAATAATTTACTCAATTGATGCATTTTGTACGTAACATTGCTTTTAGTCACGTCTTTCGATAATATCATTTTAACAATCGAATTTTGTCTAGCATTCGCTTTCGATCTACATGTCAAAGAAATCACGATATAATAATACCAAAATTCGATACAGTCGTATCATTGGAGTAACGAGCAGCTGAAAGATGGACTATGAACTAATCACAAAAGAACGATGTCTGTATCAATTTCTTCACCGATTTGCAAGAGACTCCCAAATCCAATCACGAACCGACAGATTAACGATCGTAGGAACTAAACAGATCCAAAGATCGACCTTACTTATCGAAGATGGAGTAAACAGCAAACGTTCAGCGAACTAGAGAAAAGGAAAAACGTATAAATGTCAAATAAAGGCAAACAAAATAGTGTCGAAGGAAGAACAAATAGAAAAGAAAGAGGAAAAAATGATGGCAACGGAAGAAGAAGAAGCAGAAGAAGAAGAAGAAAAAGGCGCCAAAGAGGAAGAGAATGACGGAGTGGGAGAACGAGACGACGACTACGACGACTACGATGAGGACGGGCCCCATCGTGTCCGCTTTTCCGTAGCTTCTGCTCGAACCGAAAGCGCATTCAGGGGTCCCGCGTTCAGTCTGCCTTCAGTCAGTCATCCTCACGCACGTGCCTCAGTTTTCGCCCGCGTTGCACTTGTTCTCGTGGTCGACGCAAACGGTCGGCATCTTAGCCTATCAGGGTGATCAAAATACCTTCAGAGGCTGCTGGTATCCGAGAATTTTTCCACGGCATTCATCAGACGGCTTTTCTGTGCTGTATGCAACTAAAAAGTGAGGAAGAAGGGAATAAAAGAGCAACGGAAGATCGAATCATCCCGACGGGTGGAAATGTTCGGACGACGCGGGAGTTTGTTCGTCCTGAGCGTTGTGTCAACATGTTTGGTGAGTTTGCCAGGCATCCGAGAATTTATCAAGATCGGACCTATAAGCGTATCTCTAAAGAGTAAAAAATCGTTAGATTTTTCCTTCCTCTTTGTTCATGAACGCTAGAACCACTTGTTCATTTTAAGTTCTACATCAGTTACAAGGCGTTTGATGTTCACCCGAGCTCTCTTTATTTTCGTTCGATTCGCTTCGTCACAACATTACGAAGCGAATCGCGCGATATCTGCTTCGTAAAGTCTCGTTCAACTTCGTTACGTCACCAATCGCAGAATCAACAACGCGTGTCATTTCTTCAAACTTCGTCGGATGGTTTGAAGACGTAGCTCGAGTGACATCGTAACCCTCGCTATCACGCGCATCGGTAAGCAACTTGGCCGTATGAGTGGCACGGGGTAAAGCTTAATAGATTCTACCTGGGAACGTGACGTAAATATCGTTAGATTATTAAAGGAGTTTACGTGCTGCTTACGCTTCCGAACGGAAACGATGAGTCGTCTCGACGTCGTGTTAATCATTACAAAGAGCCTGAACACTCGAATCACGTGTTTCTAACCTGCATCAGATTCATCGCGTCGCGTCTTTATCGTGCCTTTATTTCTCATACGATTTCTATCGTAAAATTCTTACAATGGACTTCGCTATTTCCTTTGGGAAAGCAAATAAAAATAATTGTTGGCAACGATATCCTTCGTAGTATACTTATCGTATAAAAATTGTCTACTAATTAAAATACTTCGGTGCTGATATTATACCGCTTTCGGTTGATCTATTTTAGGTACTGAGAAAATTATCGAATTCGTCCAAATAAATATTTATTCGCAAGAAATTCACGAGATAAATACACGTAGGTACGGTACGAATAGTTTCGGTATTTTTTTGCCAATTAGTCAGTCTCCTCTCATCGTTCAAGCGTATCCTTCCTCGTAATGAATAACGCTGATCGATTGGCAAACATTATTTATTTCGTGATGGGTACACTGACCGCACCGCTTCGTTATACATTACGATTTAATCTCCTATTCGTTCACGAACATGACGTTCCCATAAAAGCCACCTAACTTTTACGTCGTCGATTACTACTCGATCCAGTCAGAACGACTTCGACTCCTACCACGTACCCTTATACATAACTCATATGCGTGGGAAACTTCCCCTACTTTCGAATCGCGCGATGATCTTTAACAAAGCACACTGCTTTACGATTTTATCGCGAGCAACTTTTCGTCAGTCATTCGATTGAGTTTGGAACTGATACATTTTGGAACTTCTTAAGCCGAATTTTTCCGCTTCCTTTAACACTAAACCTACCAGCAACTGGTCAAATGATTATTCCTAAATTTTGCTTGGAATTTCTTACGTGAGCTTATTTTTTTTCTTTTCATTTTTACAATGTAAATGAAAAAAGAAAATAAATTCGTCTGGTCGATTTGTGAAAATCGTTTAATTTCTTATTTAATTCGATACTAAATTAAATCTTAATCGCCTTCGCTCCTAGAAAATATAACTTTTTAGGGACAGATCATTTAACCGCACACGGTAGGAATAGGTATACGTGAGATGTCGGTAGATCTACTCTTAGAAGAAAAGATATTGAGAAGAAGGAAAATAAAATAAAATAAAAAATTACGAAATTTCTTTGTAAAAAAAAAACAATCCGTTAGAAAAAATTCCAAAGGCGCAACGACATCCTTTTTCGTACGCCCTTCCGCCAGTCAAACTCTCGAAGACGAGGTGTGATATTCATCTCCACGACGAATTACCGTGCGATTCGTTCGACACTGCCGTCCAAAAAAGGCCTTCCGGCGACCAGTGACTATGATTCAAGGAAGTAAGTGACCAACCATCGACGAAGACGACGACTATCTACGTCGAAACGTCGTAAGGGCACTTTGCGTTCGTGCGTGGAATTACGATGACTCTTAGTTGACGCCGGTCGTTGGTCCTCGCGCAAAGACGATGTTCACATGCGCCTCCCAGCGCACGTGTGTCGTCGGCGTGTTTGTGCGCGTGCACCGAGCAATAACCACCGCTCGAATATGCGAGCAGCGTTAACGAAGAATGCGCTTCCTTCTCCTTCTACCAGAGTTTATTTTCGGCGTGAGCTCGCGACATGGGAGCTTCTCATCGATCGGCAAAGTCGATGAACGATACACTCCGAGAACGTACGTCTTATCACGACGCTTTTCTGACTCTTACCACTTCTATGCCAGACTATATCGAGCACCCTTCTCTAATCGTAGTGACGTTAACACGGTATATAATTTGATAGTTTTCAATGTTGATCCCTTGAGATCGAGACAGTTCGAAGTGAAACGTTCGTTAGAGTCGAGTCCTGCACATTTCTGCATCGCTGTTGTTGTTCGTAGCACTCCAAGATGCTATTTCAACTTTCGAGAGTCTCCATAGAATAACAAAATGTTTATTTAAACAATCTTTTGTTTGGGCTATGTCAGATAATCCACAGAGGGTTAAAGTTTATTGTCGCGTTGCTAGGTTCTTATGTTTTACAACGACGTCGATTTGTTTACTTTTCAAAAACGCAGAAGTTATTTTAACCCTTGACGAACGTTAGCGCGTCGCACCTTTTTTGTTTTTAGAGAGTAAGACATCACGTAAGAAACGATAATCGTTCGATACGGCAAAACTTCCGTTGTCTCGTAAGAAATGACGTACGTCCGTTAAGGATTAACCCTTTGTGGTCAGGACAATTTGAAGCTGAACGTTCAGTGGAGTCGAGTCGCTATCGCCATAGTCGTTTGAAATTGCCAGCGCACATTTCTGCATCGCTGTTGTTGTTCGTAGCACTCCAAGATGTTATTCCAACTTTCGAGATCCTCCATAGGATTAATAAAATGTTTATTTAAACAATTTTTTGTTTGGGCTCTGTCAGTCGTTTTCATCGAACATATGTACGAGTTCATCGGATATTTCGATGGTTTACACAAGTACACGATAGAACATCAAGAAAGTTCATAAAATTGTTTTGGCAAATCGTAAAGTGAAAATGCAAGAGATAGCTGGCACTCTAAAGATATCAAAGTAACGTGTTGGCTTTATTTTGCATTACCGGGCATTATTTTTAGACCGGGAACTTATCAGCCGATATGTTAGGGTACTTATCTTCTGCTTTATATGCCATATGTTGGGTTTCCAATAAATTACACTGATCACTATATAGAAGTTGTATCACTCTTATCAATGTTTACTATCTTTTTTCGGCGGTGACTTTCCGAATAGCTCATTAGTTATTCGGCAAGCGCAAACCTTGGAATTGCGTCATCATGCTTTCGAGTAAGACTAAATTATCGAACGGAATATTACTCGAAAGAACTCTTTATTCGTTCCTACGTTTGATTAAAATTGTCATTTGGGTTTTCCTCCATTTTGAAATTATTCCAATATTCCCTCCGTTTATTTCGATAGTACGTATCGATTAGTCGTTTATTTCTCTGGGTCGACTCCTAATCGCACGAAAAATGACGTAGATCTCGATCTCAGGTGTCACATCGACATTACTCCACTTGGAAGCTCGTTATCGGAATTAAACCGCGCATCTTCCCACGACGATGAATAGTTTGATCTTGCGTTTTCTATCTCTCCTTCCTAATTATCACGAACGAACATGACAGCGAGTCTCCCCGAGACAGACGGAAGTTCTGTTCAATCTGCTCCTTGCTTTTACGAATTAAATCGTACCTCCGTGTTATCGCGTGTTATCGGCGAACCACAGAACAATGGTCGCGTTACGACGCATCTACGTTTCTCTAACGATAGCCTACTTCCACGTTCGAATTGTAAAACCTAACCGTAAATGTAAAACGCGAAATGTAACGATCTTCCCTCTGTTATTTCGATCTCGATACGCGTGTAACATGTCCGCGCTAGTCTCGATACTCTTTTCAGGATTCGTCGAGCCGTCGAGGATATTTTTGACCAGTCGATTGACTGTAAAATATCGTTGCAACGCGAAATGCAAAATGGGTCGATTCCTCCTTCGTCGACGTTCGTGACGTTTTTGAACAGGATACGTGATGCGACACCCACGGGCAACGTCTGTGTATTTTTCCTCTTTCGATAGCAACGGCTCTCTTCTCTTCCTCCTTCCGCAATGCAGAAGATCGTGCTGTAAAAGAGTCGCGCGATTTATCGATCCAATGCATTTGTCATTTATTGATTCGCGTTGTTTATCGAGACGATCGGAAAAAGCCGACGAGGAGAGATATAATATTGTATGTTATTTGATATCGGATTGGATTTGAAGCGCAGAATTTTACGCAATAAAAAAATGGAAATATGTTGTACGAAATTGTGTTCCAACTAGATTTATTTTAATTAAGAGCGAAATAAAGTTACATAAAATTGATAAATCGATGTAATAAAAACATTTAATTAAATGCGGAATCTATTGATGAACACTGGGAACTGTCGAAGTAGGTGGGTTTCGATATAAAACTCTGTGCTTCGAATATTTCGAATTTTTCGAGGTGGTATAAAAGCATCCCACCATGCATATTTGGGTATCAAAAAGATGGAGCATTTTTAGCTCTGCTAAAAATGCTTTGAAGGGTTAACGAAATTTTTATGTCGATGTAAACTACGGAATAAAACAACTCTCAGCTGAACGTTGAAGAATATTTGAAGAACATTTTGGAATTTCTATCGATGCGCTCACGACGATTTTCTCGACATTTATTACGAACGAAACAAACGACTCGTCGAAGGAAACGATTTATGACGACGGCTGACTTTGGAATTTTCTATCGTAAGATCGAGGAACTTTCGCGAGAATCCTTCGCGTAATTTCTCACGGGCAAGAAATCTCTTCGTAACGGACGATCTCTCTGCCGATCGCCCTGTTTAGAGAGCACGCTGGTGCATTACGATCGGAAACGTGGAATTTCTCGTTGCAGCAAAATTCGCACGGGATTCGTTGCGATCAACTGGCCAGGTTGCCACAAATAACGGAATTCATGTTTTTAATTTACGCATAATAAAGTCTATCGAAAGTTCAATATTTAACTTGTTATTTTGCATCAATTTTGTCGATTTAAATTTAACTCTTATTTCTCGTTGGACTCGACATTACTTCGAGATTTATCGGCGTTTCGAAACTACGTACATTTCTATCTGAAATCCACTATCACGTTTGAAAAATCCAAACCCACAAGAAATACAGCGTAAATTGAAAAATTGGATAAAATTTGACGCGTTGATTTCTGTCAACATATTGTATCATCACTGATCCACTATTCGGGTCGATCATAATCTCACAAGAAGATAAAGAAAAATGATCGAATCTTCCGGCTGGAAAGGCTTTTAACGTTCGAAATTCCCACGTTCGATCCTACAAAATTACCATTCCGAAATACATCCCTAAAATGGATCAACCCTCTAAATCTCATCGATCTAACGGTCGATCTTAATCCTCGACGTTTAATCGCGTATGCTTGATCGAGTCCTGCGCATCCACACGTGCGTGACGATCGAGCCTCGTTAATTCTGTGATCACGCTCTGGTCGCAATTCGATGCGAATGACTTCGCTTTGCCCGCGTATAATTCCTCTTCATGGCACACTTTCATCTTAATCGTCGTAATGCGAAATGCATGCAGGTAGCAGGCAAAAAACCATTGATCGTGCGCAGATCGTCGCGTCTCGTCGTTTTTTCGCGTCTGTTCCTACGAGATCGATGCATTCGAAATACGGTGCTTATTTCTCCGTGATATTTGAGAAATTCGAAATTGGCCTCACGATGTCGACCTTCGAAGCCTCGGAAATAGGCCGGTGGATACACCGACGATTTCGGATCTCGAACTGATCCTCGATCGAGGACGAGTTTTCTTGTAAACGGTCGACAGCTCTCGTTTTCTCTTTCTTATTTCGTCCTTTCTCTTTGTTTTTAGACTTCGACTTTACGCGTTCGTTTGTTCATCTCTCTCTCCCCCCCTCCCTCTTGCTGTCTTGTAAAGAAGAGCTGTTCGAATGAACACGATTATTCCCGTACGTTGACATTATACGACGTTTTTTGTAATCTAGACTTTTTATCAATGACAAATACAGTACACTCAAACATTCTTTCTTTCCTTCATCCGATCGTTAAGCTAATTTTCTGCGAGAAAGTGTGGTCCATTTACGACATTTGCTACTTTCATCGTAAGAAATGCTAGCAAGTTCGCGTGATTTTAACGATTGATCTACGGGACTTTCTTTTTATTTTCGATATTCTGTCGTACTTTTCTTGCCAAGTTAGTTATAAATTGTAGCGTCTCTCTCGGAAGTCAATAGAACTCCGATTTCTTCGTGAAAGACAACGAAAGAAGTGCTTACGTCGAAGGCTTCTTTATCAAACAGTGCGAATTGGTATGACAAAGTAATCCTAGAAATCGAATACAAGATTTAGCAAAATTATCCTCGTCTAATTTTGTATTGATGTACTGGACTGACAAGAAAGTAATTTTGATTTTCGCAAATAGGTACGTTATGTTTTTTTTCGGGCGATTTCTGCCTGTATTACGATTATGAATCATTCAATTGCCAGAAAGATGGCGAAAGGTCATCGAACAAAAGTATAAAATATGTACGTAATCGATTAAAGTTTCTTAATTTAAAAAAAATTAAAATTTTGTTTAAGCTGAGAAACAAAAATTACTTTCTTGCCAATGCAACAGCTACGTCTATCGACGCGAAACACGAATGACATTGGAACCTTGGTACGTACGAAAGTAACGAAGACACGAATAGGAAGATCTCAATGGTCTATCGTTGCAGCCACTACGCCCGAGTAGCACGAGATCAAAGACCAATTTGCAGAAGTACTCCTCCTTCCTTCTCGGGGTTTACGTCTGATATTCGATGATTCGATGCTGCAGCCACGACGATCGTGAATACCAGACTGATGTCTGTGTACTTCTTCCAAGCCCTTACACTCCTATGGAATTACCGTGGCTTCGATGCGCTCTCCTTCCTCCTTCTTTCCTTCTTCGCTTGCTTTCTTACCCGGCTCTCGAATATTCCGTATATTTCGTCCTGCTTCGTTCGCGACGATCGACGGACGGAAAGTACCTTTTCCACCAGGAGGGCAGTCTCGCGAGAGAACTCGCGGCAAAACAGCGTGGCGCGTTTCATTGGGATCCTATAATATAGTGCATCGACGTCGACTCTGCTGACGGCAATGGCGATGCCAACGGAATCCTCACGGCATAGCGCGTGATCCTTCGTGATTCTAGCCGGCAATCGCCAGCGATCGTCAACCGTTTTTATAAGATAGTCCTGCGTTTTCTTATTTTCCATTATTCGAAGTACTAGAATCGTTACTCGCTGCTAACCAATAAATATGGTTTGCACCAGGGGTTCCCAAAGTTTTTCCTAGGTGAGTCAAATTGTGAATTTCAAAATGTTTGGCGGGTTAAAAAAAATGCGGCCGTTAAGGCAATAAATTATGTATAATCTATATAACCACAAGATATATTATTATACCAACATCGTTCGCCAACTCTCGCTTCGCCTCGTCAAAAAATGTTTCTTACTTATATCGCATCGATTAATCGCAATTACATTGCAATCGAAGTAATGTTTCAATTTTTCAGTTTGTAACGATAATTAAATTGTGTTTAATTTATTAGCGGTAGCGTGTAATTAGATTCATTTTTATTCAATTTTCCCGCCGCCTTTTTCGACGGAAAAAGATAACGAAAGACACGATATTTCAACGTTATCGCAGTCAATATAACTTATCAGCCGACGTGGACCAAATTAATGAAGGACTCGTCGATTAAATATGTTACTGTCAAATTGTTAAAAGTAAGATCAAGATTGCGTCGTTTAGTTCATACAACGATGGCTTATATACTTTTTCGTAGATAAGTATATTATAATTGTGCTATGAGTGACTCTGCGAGAAACGCTGGCGGCAGCTGGTCAGACGCACGCGAAGAGGCGTAGTCACCACTGCCGTCAGTAGGCAAGCGAATGTCCTTGCATGAAATATATTACGGCAGTCCCAGCGTTAATATCGGATGCTTCTTGACCGCCTTATCGTCGTGAGGAATTTCCTTTCCTCCTTGCTCGAGATTTAGTCGAAAAAAATCTCTGGAGATTTTTCTTCGACACCCGCGACGAAAATCATCGAAATGTTCGAACCGTTTTCGTTCAGTAATCGTAGAGTCACGAAGTATCTTCCTCGTGACATATTTCATCGTTCCTTTTGTCATGGATGGCTAGAGATCGATGGATTTGATCAATGATGAAAATTTCGCAAGAACGTCATTCCTAGTAGCAACGAGTTCCTCGCTTTCAATTGGATGTTTCGGAAACGTATTCGTTTCTCGACGTTCCTTTCGTTCTTTCTTTTTCTCAAAATCACAGCAGTCCTTCTTTGATATCTACATTAATTCGAGGGAACAGATGACGACGGATAGTCCATCGCAGTCGCGTTGAACAGCTTGTTCCATTAGGATCCGTCGTGCTGGACGATGGCTCGGCCAGTAACGGCACGCGCCCATTAACTTCGGCATTATAATTTCATTATAATTTAATCGGCGTTAGTTCGTAAGTGCGAAACGCAATTTCTCTTCGTAGTCATAGTGGGTAACGACGAGAGGGTTGCTGACGAACGGAGGTGCGAAGGTGAGAGAGAAAAACAGTGGCGGCGAAGAGGCGAAGGGAGAAGGGCGATGGAGAGTACGTCGAAGCAGCTTCTTCGCACCTGTAATACAAGCGTATGTGCATTCGTATATGTGTGCGTACATCGCCGATCAAAAGTTTAGGATCGACTAGACTTCCTAGATATATTTTTCGCAACGATTCGCGTACATTAGATTAGCGCTTGGTTAATATTATAATTTAATGCGATTTTCCGTTTTTTCTCTAGTTTCTTTTTTAAATTAAAACTCAAGTGTTTCGTAATTTTGTCTTTGTCTTGCTTCAAAATTTAATAAAAGATGAGAGTTTATTCAAAGAGAATCGGAATATTCAGATCGCACGGAAAAATCTTATGGTATTTTATAGTTCAGTCATTGTTTTATAGCTGGGATTCCTGAAATTCCTGTGACCCTGTACGTGTTAACAATTATACGTGTCACGTCTTGCGAATTGTCAAAGATAAGACAAAAAAGTACAGATTTATTTAACCGATGTAGGTACAGCGAAGGTCGCGCGATTCTTCTAAACTTTTGATCGGTAGTGTATGTATATGCATACGCGAAGATAGGGTACCGATATATATTCTCATACGATAATTACGAACGGCGAGGAGGATCTCTCCTCTGTCTTCCGTGTGCTCCACGCGGAAAAGCATTAACGCATCCGTATATCCGTATCTGACCATTACTTTTTGCCGTCTCAATTAAAATTTTTCGAGGCAATCTCGTCACGCTCGGCTGCTTCTAAATTTCTGTCGATAAAAGGAGGGCGAGATTATAAAGAAGGATACATTCGCATGATTTTTATGAAATTTCGAATTAATTCGAATAATACGACAATACGGTCCTTTCGAAACGAAGACTCACGGTAGACGCAATTTTCAAAGTAATTTTTACTTTTCAATTTTAGATTGACCGAGAACTTCAACGCTTCGGCGTTATTAGAAAAAACTTTTCCGTTCGACGAGCGTCTTCCTTCCACCGCGATCTCCTTTCTTCCGCTGCTTCCGCGATTACGTGAACAGCAAAAAGCTAACACTATTGCTGCCACTTTCGCAGCTGCCACGGCATTCTCGTCGTTCGATGGAGTGTCCGCGATCTTTGCACTTACTCTTAAATGAATATTAAAATATACTTATATTTAGCGTATTTCTTTTTGGCACGATAATTTCGCACAATCTTATAGCTAGATACTATAAAAATTTGACTGTGCGTGGAAAGGAGAATTAACGAGAGATCGTTGAAGAGAATTTCGTATTCAAAAATATACAAAATTCGTAACAAAAATCTGTCACTAACGTTTTAATCATTGATAATGCCAATGAATATACGTGTTAAGCGTGGGTATTTTCAAAAAATATTTGTGTATTTTCTTACATATCTTAGCAGGATATATCAAACCTTACGAATCGCATCGATAAGAGAAATGGTCGAAAGTGCCGTTTACGATCCGATTGTCTCTCTTCCTTGTTCCTTACTTTCTTCTTGCTTGTCTTCTTTCTTTGTCTCTCTCTCTCTCTCTCTCTCTCTCTATTTCTTCCTAGTTTTTTTTTCATCGTAAAGCTAGCAAGAAAGACGGCTGCGGTATCGCGGCATAAAGGATCCTTTATTACTAAAAGCGCGAGAATTTCCTGCCGTTGTAAAACGTAATCATCTAACATTGTGTCGGTTACGAACAAAGTTGTTCTTGCTGCACGGAGGGTCGAACGTTTTCGATATCGTGTGAACAAGCACACGCATATGGTGAAACGAACTATTATTACGGTGTTTAAAATAAATTAATTCGATAAATACCGTAACGGTTTTCGTAACGTAGCCATGTCTCGTTACAAGACTGATTACAAATGGCATTAAAGAAATTTTGTAAAAATTACGATTTATTGCTATGTTATTCTCGCAAAATAGAAAGAAATTCGTATAAAACCAGCGATGAAAACACCGGATAAATTCAAAAGACGCTATTCGAGGCTTATATCGAACGTACATCACCTCAATAGGTAAGACGTTCGATGGGTCAGGTTTATCAAACTTTTAACCCTTTGCGTTCCAAATTCCTCGTTCCCAGAACACTGGTTCACATTAATTTCTAAGTTATATCAATTTATCGTCGACGTAGCAGCAGTTTTAATTGAGTTTTGATATATATATATATACTCGACGTTGAACTTCAAAGGGTTAATAGTGTTTCGTGGTTTGAATCTCCTTCGGCAGGGGGTCCAAAAGCGTGCGTGTGTTTCCATCGGTTCGTTCGATAATTCGCGTTAAACTTTCGCGAAGCAAACTAAAAGCGCCACGTGTCACAAGTATCCTAAACTTCCTTCGATATAAAAATAATTGACAAAAAATTGATAAAATAAGGATCGAGAGATCAAGAGAAATCTCCTATCGCGGATATGTTTAAGACTTGTTCCTTTTGTTCGAACCAAGATACGCACGTGCATTCGTAACTGTAACGACGGTAACCAGATGCGCTAGGTACGATCGTCTTTAAGAATCCAATTGAAAAAAGAAGAAAAGGAAGGAAGAAAGCTCCGTACAAAAAGGAAACGCTCGATCGGCCGACAGACCGACGAAGTCACGGACAGATCAACCAACCGATCGCTCATCAAACACGTCGATAGTCAGACGGATACCGTTTTAAATTGCCTCTCATCCCGCTGTTACTCACCGCGACTAATCTGAAACGTAGAATCCTGCACTCACCCCTTGCCTCAGATTTTCCTTTTATCGTCGCGCATGTGCGCGCAAAGTGGTACTTTGGTCGAGCATATTCTTCGCTTTTTTCATTCTCTCTTTCTCTTTCTTATCGTTATGTGCCTTCGACGAGAAATCGAGGACGAATAATCATGGCACGCGTAATATCGAGTTCAACCTTGCCGTTGATACGACGTTTCCCCGTAGAATTAAATTAACGATCGCGAATCGTCAATTTAATCGCAGTTGAAAATTGTTTTATTCCGTAGTTTACATCGACGTAAAGATTTTGTCAACCCTTCGAAGCATCTCCATTTTTTGGATACCTAAATATGCATGGTGGGATGTTTTTTATACCACCTACTTCGACAGTTCACAGTGATTCGACATTTCTCTATTAATTAAAATAAATCTAATTCGTTCAATTTGATAAGAATACGATATCGTGCAACATGTTCCGATTTTTATATCGTGCGAAATTCCGTTCCTCAAAGAGTCGACATACGTGTATTTCCTAAAATGGGTCCATGTAAAAATTATGTTACCTGTGAATCGTTCGAAATTAAAAAACCTCGGATGTTGCTTCGGATGACCTTTTTATTTAATCGCACGTTGTAATAGATCGAGCGTTTCACGTGACTTCGCGCGATATCGAATTCGAAAAATCACTTCTAAGCGAAAATCATGGTCCTTGAAGCGCGCGTATCCGGTTTACCACTAGTTAGAGGAGCGCAGGAAACATTTAGTAAATCGTTTTTGTTCTTCCTCGCATTTTGCACGCGCGTAATCGGGAGAAACTCGTCAAAATGATTAATGACCGTAGCGCCTTCGACTGGGTGGTAGGACTACGTGGGTGGTCACGAGATCGACCGACTGGCCGCAAGGAGAGCGCATCTCTCTCGAGAAGACAATCTAGGGTATCGGTTAGTGTGGAAGGAGACCAAGGAATCCTGAGGGGCAGTCTGGCGCCACGTGGAAGTTACGAGATCCATTCGACAGCGACAACTCGTTCGTTGTACGATATCGTGACCCTCTTGAGATCCCATTTTCTCGCGCAAGTTCAAACGTCGTTTTGCGATCTCGCCTTCTCCTTGGTTTCCTGACACTGCTTTCCAACTGACGTCTCTTACAAGAAGTACCACGCGTGCATGTACACCACGGCGTACAGCGTTCTCGCATTAGAGAGACATTCTTCGCTCAATACGTGCGTGGCTCTTTGGGAATTAAGTGCCAACGGATGGAGACGAAGGAATCAAGATCTTCGATCCCTGATTTTAATTCTCAGCTTTCTCAGGACGAGAACGAGCCAACGAGTCGTTTGCTTTTGAAAAGCATCCATATCTAGATCTCGAGGAAATTTATTTTATTTACTCTACTACTTTATTTACTATCGACATTTCACGTGTACCTATTCTTACCGTGACCGACCCGAAGACCTGCCCCTGAAAAGTTCTATCTGTTACGATTGAACGTGGCCAAGAGTTAATTTGGTATTGAATTGAATTAAAAAAAAATTGAAACCTTTTTCACAATCGACAACACGAATTTATTTCTTTTTCCTATGTACATTGTAAAAATGAAAAGAAAAAGCAATACCATCTAGGGAATTTCAAGCGAGGTTAAGAACGGGTTGTTGATGGATTTAATGTTAAAATCTGTAACGAAAAATGTACCATTGCGGAGATGTCGAATCGTGCGGCAGTTTTCTTTCCATAATCAAACCAAATTATTTTTAAATCACGTAATTATAAACTCGCGCTCCTAACAACGAATTATCGTTATTCGTATTTCCGAATTTGCGTAGGAAATTGCGGGAAAAACGCGCACGAATTCCCAACGACATGTTTTCCATTACGAACGGGAACGAGAGATCGAGAGGAGAAGGACGGATTGAAAAGCGACTGGGATCGAAGGGGAAAGGCAACGCGAGGCTGAAGAACGAGAAAATAGAGAGGGGAAAAAAGGGAAGAGGAAGATGAAGCGCGTGCACGCACGGGCGTCGCTCTCTCGGGAATTCAAACCTTAAACCGCGCGCACAAGCGGCGATCTTCTCCTACCTTCGCGCCTCTAATCGCTTCCCGGTTTCTCACGATCTGCAAACAATAAGGAGCGTAACGTCCTTTCCTTTTCCCGACCCTCTCACCCAGCGTCACTCGGCGCTCTTCCACATGCGTTTCACCTGCAGTCACTGACTCCTTAGCGGACGCGACGAAAGGCCGCATCGTGCCTCGTTTCGCTCTTAACACGTTCGTCGCCGCGTCACCCATATCTGGGTGACAGGTACGCTTCCGTCGTCCAAACATGGGTGACGACTTTCTTGTTCTACTTAAATAGGATTTTCAGTTGGATTTTTAAAAGGAATTTAATGGAACGATCACTCAAATGATGAAGAAACGTTAATTTCATCATCAGAATATCGCACTAAATGCATTGCTAATTTCTTCCGAAAATCGAGAATTGGAATATTTTCTCGAGTCATTTGTTTGAATAACACCAGTGAATTTATAAATACACGGGTCTACAGAGCCTCGAGGGCTACCGGTGATCCGCACCACGAAAAATGCATTAAACATGATTAAACAACTCAACTTACTCGCTGTAAATAATATTAAAACATAATATTCACGATGGCGTTCTGGGCAAACAATGTAAAATGTTTGCAACAGTCAATGCGTTAATAATGGTCTACCTAGAAGGCGATATATCAGCCCGCCGCGCTAAGAGGGTTAAACATCGAACGTATCGCAGTTGGTCAAGGAACTGGCTGCTTTCTTTGATCTTTCGTTGGCTCGTCTCGCATCAAAGAGCAACGACGCTCCTCGTCTTGTGAGATCGATTTCTTCGTCGATATCGAAAAAAATATCGTCGTTCTATGCCAAGGGGCTAAAAATACGAGGGCATAAGACGGCGGAGGCGGAAAAGCGACTCCAGTCGCAGCGGTCATTTCTAAGCGAAATATTCGAATGTTTGAAGGCGCGTGGCGAGCGGTTAGTTGCATCCGGCCCGCCTGCATTTGCATAAACACGATCGCGTAGTGTCACGAAGGAGCGACGGGGAGAGAGATGGCGCGAAACAGAGGACGAGGAAGGGAACGGTACAATATTTATAACTTCGTGTGCTCGGTAAGACGCATCTCGTAATAAGGGGACGTACATAGGCACGCATAGGCGCCAACACGCGTGCGTGTGCGCAATTAAATCTTCCGAACGCGCTAATCGTGACTCTTAATCGTTCGTACAGAAACGATCGACGACGACGGGCTCGCGATTAACGCGCGGGTAAATCCTAGTTGGTCGAACCAATCGGACGAAAACACGACGGAAGCGATACGCGATTAAGATGGAATTATCATCGAGACATCGTCGTCTTCTTCGTAAATTCCTTCTGATATCAACCTTTTTAACCCTTCAAGCCGGATCTCGGTATGGCACAGGCGGCAGGTCTCATTTGCGGATCGTCGATTTTTTCCTGCCGCACCATCGAAATTTTTGAATATTTATGGTTAGCCTTGGCCACTTAAAATACGAGTCTTCGCGATCATTCCCTTTCGACTATACGAGAAGACACTCTATAAGGCAGATAAATCTAACGTGACATCCTCAATTGCCAGAAAACTAGTTCAACCTTTATTTGACAAAGGCTATTCATTGTGGTTGGATAATTACTATAATTCCACTGCTTTGACTAAGTTTTTATTAAATAGCGGCACCAATGTTGTTGGAACTTTACGGTTATCTAGAAAAAATATTCCGAAAGAAGTAAAAAATGGGAAGTTGAGGAATGGAGAGGATATTTTAAATTTTTCGAGAAAATTATGAAAAGCTTGTAGCATTTATTTCAAACTTCCATAGCAAATAGTTTTCGATTGAAACATGGAAAATGTAAATCGGAGTACATTACAGAGTATTATTGAGTATTAAATACCGAGAATAGGGCACCAGCACTTAAATTTCTAAACCAGCTTGAAGGGTTAATGCCAGACGCAAATGTAGTATTTATACGAAGAATACCGAGCTCAGACGCAGTAAATATCACTGTTTTGTTTGAATAGCTCTAGCTCTAGCTACGTATGTTGTCGACAATAATAAATATTTCTTACGTTATTTTGAAGTATTACACATTGGCCATTAAAGTTCAGTTATCGAGTGCAATTTTTTGATTACACGAGTGCTTTTTAATAGCGGAAATAAAATGGAAAACGAAGGTTGTTGCGTTTTCTTCCATGTTGAATGATTTTAAAAGATCGTGCCTGATTCGAACCCGTTTTACGAAAAATATCGTGTGGTAAAAAATTTAGGTATCGTTTAAACAATGACGATTGGATGGAAAGTATGCAATAATTATTCTTGTACACGTCGATTCTTTCAATATCGGTTAAAGCTCGCTTGACGTCGCTGAACAAAGCTTTGCGTCGCCTCGATTACGTTTCTTGTCACTGTCTAAATCGAGATCTCGCGTATACGGAGGATGCGAGTAATACGATTGCGAGTAATTTGAAATTAAGGCCGCGCAGAGAGCACGTCGTTCGCGCCATTCAAGCGTTGCGACTAAGTCGTGTTCGTAGAGCCGATTGCGCACCTCGCGCCTCGCCTACGTTCCAACGGAAGGTGCGATTCTCGCGTATTCCTCGAGAGAAATTCAACGAGCAAGGACCATTTATACCGTTATCTCTCTTTATTATGCGATGAAATATGTGCTGGATGAATATGCGTGTACATTCCAGCAGCTAATTGCAGAAACTGAAGTTATGCAAATTATATTGTTCCACGAGGACGCCGTAAATATTCTCTTGCGTAATCGTCTTAAATTATGTTAAGTTGCATGCGTTCACACGTACGTATGCAATCAGACGAGGAAGAGGAGGGAAGAGAGAGAGAGAGAGAGAGAGAGAGAGAGAGAGAGAGAGAGAGAGAGAGAGAAAGAGAGAGATACATACCCGTATGTACCTTTTATTTTAAATTAATTATTTATTGCGACCGCATTAAAATCACGCGATGAAACGAACAATTGAAACGGATAATTTCAGGACTTTCTCTTTGACGATCGATAAAACGCATTTATTTTTCAACGAATTTAGTACTAACGAAAGAAACAAGATCTTTCATCGTTAGATTAAATCTTAAAACCTGTAACTTCCACTTTCCACTTCGCTGCTATTACCGTGTAAACTACCACTAAACTAGTTCACGTAATGTATCCATACAACTTTTTACATAGATGCATTAAGATGGAAGGCCTCCTTTCCATAATAATAATAATCTTCGATCCATCCAATTTCAACTTTTTTGATATTTCTTGCTATTACAACGGTATTCGTGTATTTATTTTTCTATTGACGAATTATTTATTTACAAGATAAAATATAGAACCAAACGCAAAGACTCGAGGTATCAGAAAACGATCTAATTTTCTCTTTTGCATCAGTTAGGAAATAAAGTATCGATACAGATTCGACAAATATCGCTTTTCAGAATTCAGTACGGTTCTTGACATTTCTGGATTGATCTTTGATTGTTAATAATAGATAATAAGAGATCAAAGTGATCCAAATGTTAAAATTGTCTTCAGGGCTCACCGAACACCTAGGCTTCGTTCAAATGTTCTCGATGGAAAAAGGTCCACTTGTCACCTCTTTATCGGGTCAATCCGTAAGGCGCGAGACAAAGCCTCTTTCCTTCTTTATCTTCGTTGCTCTTTGTTTTCGCGATCCTTATGGCACAACGAAGGAACATAATGCGAATAATGGGAATTTTCAGTCTTAACGATGCGTTCGTATCGAATGCGAGACATCCGCGAAGACGTATAGCCACGAATTCATAATACCGTAACTGGCTTAACAACGTGAGTGCCCGATAAGGAACAAACCTTATCTTACCATTCATCGAGACGAACTAACGACGTTGGAAAAGTACGAGCCGAGTCGCAGCGCGTCGTACTTCTTCAGAGATTCGCCATATTTTACCCCTTTCGCGGACATAACTCGGCATTTTTACGTTGAAACATACGAACGCGCCTTATCTAAATTTTGTCTTCATCGCTTCAGCGTATAACTGTCAATCCGCGTACTTCCCTAATACAACTAGAAGTCTTTTACGTACAAAGGCGTATATCTTTTGTTGTCTATTGTTTTGATAATATTTTAATGCCGATATTTATTCAAACTTATTGAAAAGTAAAAGCAACTTAGTTCATTGTGCAGTGTAGAAAGTACTATGCTACAAAAATACCAAATTTATTTCGGGCATCTAAAATACAATATCAATGTGGCATTATTCTATAAATTCTACTATTGCACAAACACATACTTATTTTGTAGCACGTGTAATGGGAAAGTTATAAAAAATTTACATAAAATTCGCGATACTTTAAAGACGAATTCTTTCCAAGTTCGAAAAAACTTAACCTTGAAACTAATTTACGGTGTGCAAAAATTCGAAGGTTATTTTATAAAACAAAGTTGTTATCTAAATAATACGTAGATTGACGTCAGTAAGTTTGTAACTTTCTCACAGCATTTGCTATGAAGAAGTTCGTGTTTGAAGTCACACATTTTTTGACCAATAAAGATAACTTCCTACGGTAGTACAATTAACTTCGTTCTTCTTTTAGAAACTATCAACATCCTCACCTGCCCAAACGAGCACGAAACTGGGCGATGAGTGCAATAAGAACAAAGAATGCGAAGGCAGCATCAACAACAGCCACTGCCACTTGGGTTATTGCCATTGTCAGCCCTTCTTCGCCGAGTACAATGGAACACGCTGCCTCGAGTGTGAGTACGTCGAAGTTTCTCCCACCCATCTTACCGCTCCCTTCTCATTGTCTTTTTCTTTATCTAACTGTGAACAACTAAGAAGGCGACGAAGCACTCCGAAATGATGACGGAGGGTATATACGTCGCATCATTTACGTTTTGGGAATGATTTTCTAGGTCTGTGGTCTAACTTTACCGAGTAGCCTTCTCCTTCATTTCCTCTCGAAGTTGTCTCAAGGATTATTCTCTTTTTGTATGAAATTCTTAGTAACAGTTATTCGAAGGAATTCGATGCATCTATAAATTTAATATAAACTACACGTTGTTATGCAATGAGATCAAAATTAAGTAAGGAACGATGTTCGATAAATTTTCATTTTGCTGATATTTTGGATCTTTTCTGCGGCTCTATAAAACCACGAAACAAAGCAGAAGAATTAGGTAAGCCTTGCTCTAAATCGCGATACCGTTATCAGAATACATCTAATAATCGAGTTAGCGGTAAGTAAATTGGTTTAAAAGGAATGAAAGAAGACTTGATGGTCTTCGTAATTCCATCCGCTCGTGAGAAGAATCTATGTCTGTCGCATACTTTAGATAAGTTCCTCTTCCTTGAACGAATTGATCGCCAAGCTGAAAGTTAAACAATTCAACCGTCTTGCACATTTGTTTCAAATGTCAAATTAAATTGTCAAGTTATTGTATCGATGTATTTCGTAAAGACTTAAATAAGTGCATACCTTATACTTATTTCGAAAGAAGGGTACATTTTCAGGATATAGAAGGGATGATATATACTTTTTTTTTATTTTACAGCTACTTTATTAGGTAACGACTGTACCGTGGCTGAACAGTGCTCATTGAAGGTCGCTAACAGCAGTTGTTTGGACGGTGTATGTAGATGCACGGAAGGGCATCTACAATTTCGTCGACACACTTGTCTAGGACGTAAGAATAATAACTAAATTTTATTTGAAGTTGAAAATGTTCTCAAGTCGCTCGTTTCTCGAATTCTTCGACTCCTCTGACGCTTATCCTTAATTTTAATCTGCCGAATGATTTTTCTTTCAGCGGCGAAATTAGGTGAAGTTTGTTACGAACACGCTCACTGTCGCCTTTGGGACCCAAATACGCATTGCGACTTCGTCATTCCGGATCTATTTGGACGTTGTCAATGCACGGCACCAATGCGTCGCGATGGTGATGTTTGTCGTCCTGATGATCTTGTCAGGCCATCCCTGAGTTTGGATCAATTAATAATAGCTCAAACATCTATGCAAGACATTGATGGAAGCGATAACGGGCCTGCGACATTATCGTCTGATAAGCTGAATCCTGATCAGGAAGATCAAGATACGGGTAACGAATTGTTTTATGACTTTGAATTCGTTGTTTTCTTAAGTTAAAAA
>JAITYT010000249.1:941072-954101 GCA_025433975.1 Liostenogaster flavolineata | reverse complement strand
AGAGAAACTCAAGATACTCAAGGCCAGTTTCGACGGCTGCGGTACGTAAATCGAACGAAGTGTAGCTACTCATGCACATAAGTAGTTAAACGCGCGAGAAAACATTCGGCCTACGTATGTACGTGAGTCACGGGTAAATTTCACTATCGCGATTGATAAAAAATATTGGGGACCTCGATCCAGCGTACAAGTATGATAATGTAAAATACGTCTGACTCTGTAGCGTTGACGTGGTTAACATTACGTGCTACGTCAATCCCTGAGGACTGACAGTGGACTTTCCGTTTAGGCGGCGTCAGTCCCTGGGGACTGACAGCGGACTTCTCGTTTGGGTGACGTCTTTGCGTGGAAGCGGTAATATCAAGGTTAAAAAATAAATGTTGTTATTTTTGGAGGTCGCCTTCTTACTGTCAGCGGCCACATTTTCATTTCTTTAATTATTTGTATACTTTGGATACTCTTGCATTGACTGCAACATTCTGCGCCCGTTTATAAACTTTAACTCGAAACCAGTCGAGTGGTCGCATGGCGGCCGGCCGCCTGAACAAACAATCTAGCGAAATCGGCGTCGCACTCAATGTTTTAATCCGCCGATTCGGGATTTAGATTATTTCCACAGAAGATAGGTCGTCAGACAAAGGTTTCGTGCAATTGTTCGTTAGAGAATTGAATAACCTTTATTAAAAGGTCAGCTGGTCTTTTATATAATACAAGAGGTTCAGGTGATCGAATGGGGCGGTCGGATAGTAACAACGTCTTGAGCGTTGACGTGTCGCTCGGCTGTGTCGCCTTGATGGTTAACACTTTGAATGCCACGTCAGTCGTCGATAACTAACGCTGCACTTTCCATTCAGGCCGCATCAGTCACCGGTGACTGACGGATTTCCTCATAAATTCGCATGGTACTCAACGTGTTAATATTTGTCAGTATGACTTGCGTCTACATCGTTAGTCAGGGGACGTTCGTCGATGTATTACGCAGCCGTATCGTTCTGACGGTTAAAATACGTTCGTCGCGGAATCACGTAACTCCATTTTGATAATTGAAGAATGGTTCGTTTATCGGATGGTTATCTCGTGTGATGGTACGGGTGCAATTATCAGTGCGCAACACGTGCACGCACGTTCGGCAGTGCCAAATGAACGTAAAACGAAGAAATACCAACTATGGGTACTTAAACAAGCGACGTAAGAAAGTCGACGAGACATTTTTGGCTAACTTATGGATAAACTTAACATTAAATCTAATATACTTACGGAAGTAACGAATGACGATCCTCCAGCTCAGAAAAAAGGGGAACATAAAAAAGAAATAAGGGTCTCTCTCTTTCACTCTCTAATATATGCAAGATAAGTTAAAGTATTGGGTTGTCCGGAAAGTTCGTGCCGATTTTCGTTTTTTTAAAAAATATATTTATTATTTTATTATTTATATACAACATAAACAATTATATATATTATATAATTAATTCTTTTTCTTCAAAATCAACACGAACTTTCCGGACAACCCAATATAAGTTAGAGGCAAGGCTTATTGTTACTATAAGTTTAGACGTAAGGAATAAATAAGAGGATGGTGATAAATTTTGAAAAATGCCTACAACCCTTAGGGGAGCAGTGAATAAACGATAACCAAAGTCTACGTACGTATACATGAATACAAAAAGGAATAACGAAAGAACCAACTTCGTCCAAGCTCTACCTCTCGTCTTAAAATGAAATGGCCAGAGAGGCATTCGATTCGATTGCAAAGCGACGCTTGCCAGAACGTGAATCGACATCCTCGCGATCCAAAGTTTAAGACCATACGCGCACGCGCGACCGAGCCGATGGCAAGAGTCGCGGATGCAGGGAGGTCGAGTAAGGGTGAGAGAAATACAGAGTGAGAGAGAGAGAAAGAGAGGGGAGGAAAATGGGGGTGGTCGAGTATCGGGCAACGAACAGCACAGAGTACCGACTGGCGCACGATCAAGCACCGACGCGAACCTCTTCGTCGCCGTCGTCGTCGCCGTCGCCGTCGCCGTCGTCGTTATCGTCGGTCTCTCATCATCAACGTCGACAATTTCGCGCAGTCGGCAACGAAACCCCGTCGTTGCAACGTTCACCATTCGCGTGTCGCATAGACCCGTGGCCCTTCACGGTGAGAGACGTTCGATAGAATCGCGACGAGCCTTTCCATTCACGCCCAGACGATGACCGTCTCGCGTTGGTCGTGCCGATACGTCGATTGAAACGTCCGTGTGGATTCGATCGTGGGTACGAGCGAACGATGAAAAGAAGGAAGAAAAAAATAGAAAAACAAAAGGAGAGGAAGAGGAAGAGTCGAAGAGACGTGTCGGAGTCGTAGAAACGTAGTTCGTACGAAATAGCACGAGGGGGAAATTGGAGCGCGTTTAGACCTAGATATCTGTATGTACGCGTGCGTAAGGTCTGTGTGGTGCGCGAGTGTATGCATATGCATGCCATTGTACGACATTCGACATGCACGTATGGCAATAATTCACTATTAAGTCATTACATTCATATTCGACTTTGTTGTACCTTGTACCTGACTCGCGCATTTAACGTAGAATTTAACTGAATGGCCGTTGCTCGAAGTCGTATAAATTTCCTTCTCGTAAAATATTAGTCGATGAGGCGGCGACCGATCTTCATCAATTTTATAAATGTCATCGTCGTCAGCTGTTTAGATAGTTATTTGTCTCTTCGATGGACGTCGGGCTGGGGAGGAGTTCAAGTGTATTTTATATATTGAATTGCCATTCAAAATTTCACCCGGTACCGCTGGTGATAGGTGCCCGATAGGAAGTGGTAAAGGTGCTGGTGCTGGTTGCTCCGCCGTTTATATAGCACGTTGCCGAGTTCTCTGACTTTCTGCGCCCCGATTTCTATCAACGATCTACCGTGTCTTATTCGGCGTGCTGTTGTTACTGTGTCGTTTTCGTTGCTTCCGTTGTCGGCGAGAAGTGCACTCTGTCGCTCATCAACAGTCATGGAAGCATTTATTTTTTCCGGAAAATCATCTTGTCCCCCTCGACGCCAGCTACGTGCGCCGATATAAAAGATTAGTAAGTACTCTCACGATAGTTATTTCGAGTACATCGTTGAGCGAATTAAAATTTATCGCAAACACGTGTACGTCGTAATTTTATCGTCGGATAAGACCAACCTGGTGCCGATGTTAATAATTTTCTGACGTATTTCGAGAAGACGTCGGAATCAATCGCATACGCCGGTTTTTGTCGCGATAGACTCGTTCAGACAGCGAAACTATATTCGATTCGCTATGTCCTCATGAATGATCGCTTAACGACGAGCAACGGCGAAGGGCCTCTCGATAAACCACGGTAGTAATAGTGGTAACCGCGCTAACCGTCAATTACGCTTATTCTAGCTACGGTTGACTCGTTGTCGTCATCTGTCTTTTCAATTGTAGAGAATATAAAAAGAGGAACGAAAGAAAGAAACGACGGCGGGTTGTTGATTTGAATAGCAACTTGCAAAGGATCGTCAGAATTCAAAGATAAGCAAAACAACGTGTGATAATATAAAGCGAAAAAAATGAAAATTCAGTAAAAGATACGCGCGACTGTCTCAATCGTGTAAACAAAAATTACGGATTCGCCAAATTTTAAGGTTATCACCTGACGCGAAAGAACGTTAAATGGACAATATATTATGGCAACAAGAAGTAACGAATAAACGGGCTGGTGTTTCCCGATTCTCTTGCGCCTCTCTTTTCTTTCGGATAGAAAGAAATACTGAAGGGATTACATAAGTATAAGAGCCACGTTAAAAGGAGCTATAAGAATAAATTTCGATCGACTCAATGGAAATGTTATGCTACGAGGTACAAATAACCAGTTAAAAAACATACTAAGTGTTTCTTCGCACTTTCAAATCTTATTTTAGCATCGAAGAGAGAGAAAGAGAGAGGAAGATGGTAGACAGAGTTCATTAGTTCATTCATTATCGTTTAACAGTACGTATGATTTTAAGCGATGTACGCTCATCGATTCAGTACAACTGGCAATATTTAATCGATATTATACATTTGTTATCGTTATCGTAATTTTATCGTCAAATGGCATTTGTTTAACTAGTGTAATATTTTATGTAGTGCTAAGCAATATATTTCGTGGCTCGTTCTCCTCATCATTTCTCAAACTTAAGATAAAAGAGGAGAATCGCGATTCACAATGAGATCTGGTAACCCTCTTGTGATTAATCGATATCCGCGACCCACTTTATGCGATGCGACGCACCTGGAATTGGTCCGATTCTTTCGCGAATAAGACGACAGAATACGAGAAAATTATGTATCTTAGCCGTCCGAAATTACTTTAACTTCCCTTGGATTTAAAAGAGATTCGGCAGAGACTAGTAGAGTTACAATGCATTTCAATGATTTCCAACATTTCTTACTCGTGCGTGTGTTAATATTCATATAAAATTTCAACGATATTATGCATACTATTAATACGATATAATTGTTTAGATTGATTACAGCTTGTCAAAGTTTACTCCAGGAGTTTATGAGATGAAATTTTAATCGTGAGTTCTTCAATATTTGATAAAACGTCGCACAGTGAGGCCAGTTTCTAAGAAGCTATAGTATAGATTAAATACATGTAGATGAAACACAGATTAAGAAACGAAAGTTCAAAGAATTTTGACCATAGAAATTGAGAAGAACCCTCGGTGTACTAAAATCAATATTAAAAAAATAAGATAAAGTTTAGTTCCAAAGTTCACGTTCGCCTTGAGTTCTCGTTTTGCAGATACAATGCAGAATGACGCTTATTTCTAAATCGAATAACTTTGTAATGAAGTGTCGAATTTTAATTTTGTAATATAAAAACGAGTTACTGAAATCGAGTGTTTATCTTGTCGAAATATATGGAGAGCTACTTGCTATATTGTATTACAATATTTTCATTCGGTGCTGTTTGATCATCTTGTAAGGATTATTGTATATTTTTCGCAAATAGTTGTAATTAAATTCATTTATCTAATCATTCTCTTTACTCGTTGTTTTTAAATTTACCATTATTTGACAGCTATTGCGTATGAAATTATTGCAGAATATCTTATCTTATTGAGCTTGTTTATTTCCTTTTTAGCGACATATTTTTTAGTTAACATGTTCCGTGCCGAAACGATTTTTCGTTACTTTCCATTCAGGCCAGGTAAGGAGGCTATGTGCGCACGCTACTACAATTAATAGTTCTGCTTCTGATTACCTTGCAAGTTTTGTAACAATGCAAACAACGGGGGTATCAGAAAAAGGGTGTTGAGTTTAAGATGCATTAGACAACAAAGCAATAAATTTAATTTTGAACGAATTATTTTAACAAACACACTTTATTGAACATTTACTCTACCAAGCTAGTCGCACGTACCTACGTAATGTTTTTAATGATATCTAAATTAATTGAAAAGAAAACTTTTTATTTCGAAATATTTTTAATATTATTGTTTACATTACAAATTTGTTACAATTCAATAGGACCAAACCAGTCTGTATAAAAAGTAATTATATTGTTATTGTGAACCACTTGCGTTACGATTTAACTTTCCGTAGTCGCGCCGCGCTCTACGATATAACGTGCGGTAAGGCGTTACACTGACGCCGCACCGCGTCTGCAAGCACAAAGCTTTAAGCAGTGCCTTACCGCGTTGGTAGGGTCTTACATAAAGAATTTTACACGGATATGAATAAATATTGACAACAACAATAACATTTTATTAATTAATAATCTACTTTTGTATGGTAACTTTCAAAACACTCCAAAATGATCCAACTGTTAGTCGACGTGGTGGACACGTCGTTTTTGTTTCTGCGACAAATGCCTATCGACGTGGTATACACGTCTCTGGTGGTTTTGGAACAAAAGCATTTCGTCGTGCGTGGCACGTATTTATTGCGCAAGCGGTTAACACTAAATCGATCTTCTTCGTCTTCGCCACTAGATTAATTCATATTGTGGCATGTAGAAAGACGATGAAAAGATTTCATTTCTCTTGAAGTGCCTGTTGAAAAATTTGCAGGTCTTATTCGTATAATCCTACGGTGTTCTATTTTAACTTGTGAGAGTGGAGCATTAGAATCATCACTTTAAAAACTTTCACTGTGCAATGCCATGTCCGATTGTAAGGAATAAATGTTTTATACCTATGGCGACCGTTGCATCGCAGCTAAAATAGACGCGTTTGGTTTCTTCTAATAGCCGAAAAATTAAACGAATTATTTTCCGTTTTATTAATTCCAAAGGTTCTAGAAGAAACCAACAGAAGAAAAAAATAAGTCGAACGCAGAAGACATCTCTTAATGACTTGTTTTGTTTATGTATCGTTTATGCATTGTTATTGCATATATCATCAAACAACGCGCTCTTGAATTTTTTAGACCGTTGGGTTATTGACTCCGATACAATGTTCAAACGATAAAATTAAGACAAGTCAATAACCCGACAATCAAAAAAGGCTGGAGTGGGAATCAAAATTCGTAACCCCCACTCCAAAGAGCGGCGACGTGCCGATGGATTACAAAGGGCCTACCGAGTTCAGGAGCAAGAGATTTCTTCGGAAAAGTTCGAGTACATACGATAGAAAAAAAAACACGGTATTATAGACGAACAAGCATAGACCATGGACTCGACTAAGATTATAATAAAAGAATTGGGTTACGACCGCGACACGTGGTACTCTATATACACGAATAAACGACTGATCGAAACTCGATATGAGCAGTTTAAAAAAAAGCAGTCCAAAACATGACTGTCACACCACGTAGGGTGTATAGGCTCTATGATGCAATACATGCATTATATATGATATTAAGATGCCCACAATTGACTGCGTAATAAATTGTTAAAAAATTCTTCGTTTTATAATGAGAATACCAAATGGCTTGAACGGAAAGTTCACCGTAGGGCGCATAGGTCCCACGCGACACGGAACGTGTTAAGTAGATAATGCCATGGGCGCAGTAATGGTTTTCTGTAAGTCATATTTCCTTCGCCACGTAAGACTTTGTAAAACCATGCTCGTTTAGAGTCTCGATCAAGAACCAAACCGCCAGAATACGCAATATTTGTTAGGTAATAACAAAAGAATGAATGCAGTTACACTAGTAGACAAAATTATAATTCGTATGTAAATACATATTTGGATACTCCATATATTTACAGAAGAAAAGGAACAGACATTTACATTTCACGCATTCGAAATATTTCCATTCAAAGGTTCAAGTTCGTATGGCTTATATAAAAAAGAATTGTACACATAAGTTCATTTTAGCTGGAGGAAACTATAAGGCACTTGGCTCATTTTTTATTCTTAAGGTTTCATTAATAATAAATATCACTGACCATTTGACAAATACATAAATTCATTCGTCGCTATCCTATTGATCTTCAGAACATTTGTGGCAATAAACCAGACGAATGTCGAATGAACTGATATATTGTAACGCGATAAAATTTCTTAGGACAATTCCATTACAAGCAATAAATTAATAAGGAAATTATATAACAGCGTAAAGTACCATTGGTCTCATTTATGAAATAGTGAGAGATGTCGATTGTAAAAATTATGAAACCGTAATTTTATGAAAACTGCGTACAGCAATGAATGATTCTTGTCTTCTTAACAATTTCAGAGACAGGAAGCATAACTTCAAATTCGTTCCTATTGTTAGATGAAATTATTATTCGAATGATTTTCTTCCCTCGGAACTCGGAAGAAGAAGCGGAAGAGGCAGAAGGAGAAACAAACGCGAATGTGGCAGAAACAATAACAATAAACGAAAGGAAAGAGGAACTCTTAAGATGCCCTTGTCGATCGATCGAATTTTTTATGGAAGAACTAGAACAAGAAGCTGAGACTGAATATACGGAAATGCCATCGAGACACTTTTGGCAAACGATCGAAAAGTATCAGTTCATCGCGAAAAAGTGGACATGCAAAGTGCAAGTCGGCTCGATTATGCTTTGATTATTCATCAATTGCAAAAGCAAGCCCCGCATCGAAGTCATCTGGATAAGATGACGTGGAAGGTAAAGTGGTCGCGCGCAACAGAATGTTTTTGTCGAAGACCTGGTATAATTCTGATACTCTTGCCTTGCTTCCTAATCGTGACCCTTTATCTCGTTTCCGAGGACGACGTCGAGTACGACAGCTTTCACTATCCGCCGTACAGAACTTACAACGTCACCGAGGGTGAGTAAGATTTCTTCGACAAATTTGCTTGACGGTTCGTTGGAAGAAGCGAGTGGAGGCATGCCAAAAGTGATAAACAAATAAAAAATTACGTAAAAACTGATTTAACTTTGAACGAGGGATACAATTGTTTTAATTGTTCAGGTCCAGTTGACGGTTACCTCGTATGGAATCCAAAGTGTCATATGCTGTCGAAAGATCCGCTGGATCCATCCATCGTGAGATTCATTAAGAAAGAAAAATTCGAGGCCTGCTCGACCCAGACACTATTCACGGATACCAAGAAGAATTTGAACGGTAGCACGATTTTGTTTATCGATCCCGAGATCGAAGCTACATATCAGAACTTAGACTGCTGTTGGTCGCCCATCATAAGGCCGAAATTCGACAAGCCAGAGAAGAAAAACTTCGATAGTATTATCACGTAAGTAAGAATGAAAATGTGACGTTGATAAGATATTTTTTGAATGGTTTCAAAACAGATGCATTAAAATAGCAATGCAATTTCAACAGAGTGAAATCGTGCAAGAAGTTCGAAAGACAAGTCACGATACCGCAGGATGTTGAAATATTGAAAGTTTCCTGCAAAGTGAAAGCCCCAGGCGAAAAGGCAAAGACAATCTATGAAAACGTTCACGCCATATTGAATCCACGAAAGATACAAAATCGTTCGGATATCAACACGAATATCACGGAAAACTTCGTGAGAAAACTAAGCGTCTTGGTACTTGGTATCGATAGTATCAGTCGTCTGAATTTTTATCGAACCATGCCACGAACCGCGAAGTATCTACAGGACGCTGGTTGGATCAGCCTCAATGGGTACAATAAGATGGGGGACAATACCTTCCCAAATTTAATGGCGATGCTGACCGGGCAGAATCAACAACAAGCGTATGCCAGATGCACGCCGACGCAGATACACAAACTTGATCAGTGTCCCTTCCTCTGGCACAATTTTCACAACGCGGGTTACATTACTGCGTACGGCGAAGATGAAACCATTCTAAACACTTTCAATTACCTGAAGGTTGGATTCGTTCAGCCACCAACGGATTATTATCTAAGACCATACATACTGGCCAGTGAGAAACTGCTCAAACCAAAATTTAGGTGAAGTACTTCGATTTGCTTTTCTAGAATATTTTCGCAACGAAATTTCGAATAAATTTTTATTTACGCGAATTTTTTTCAATACCTTCGACCATGCAGTAAACATCGTTTGAGATTGAAACGTTCGAGTGCCTATATTTCAATCCTGTTATCCGAAATTTTTATTTAATTTTTACTTAAAATAGATACCAATGGATGATTGATTTAAGATAAGTAAAGTATAAAAAGTAACTATAGTTTTTCTAATTGTTCACTAGATTTAATTTATATTACTGCACCGGTCCAAAGATGAGTTTCGAAAGAATTTTTGAATATGCCATGGAATTCGCTCGGACCTTTCTTGGTATGCCGTACTTTGGTTTCTTCTGGATGAACTCGATGAGCCACAATAATATCAACAGTGCATCCATAATGGATGAACGAATTGTAGAGAAGTTTAAGTATCTTAAAGAAGGCGGCGTGTTCAACGATACGATGGTAGTCTTCTTGAGCGATCATGGTACATGTGAAAAAAAGAACTTTATTTTACAGTTTATGTATTTAACATCAAATGACTATTTTCTCTCAGTCTTTTTTTTTGTAGAAATATTTGACAATTAGGAATGATCCATGTCTATAACGCTTATTTCTTTTCACAGGGATGCGATGGGGAGATATCAGAAATACATTCGTCGGTTGGTACGAGGAGAGATTGCCTTTCGTTTACATCTGGCTTCCTGAATGGTTTCGTAATGAAAATCCTGAAGCTTACCAAGCTTTGAAGATAAATCAGCAACGTTTGACGTCACCTTTCGATCTTTACGAAACATTTCGAGAAATTGTCACTGCAGCGGGTGGAGAGGCCGAACCTTCTCAAGGTAAATAAAACATATTTATTTCTTTTCCTATATTTACTCGATTTTCATAACCAATCTCAATTTTGCTTTTTCCAATCCAATCGGGGTTACTCCAATTATGGAGATCAGTAAACGTTTTATTCATTTTATTTCGATCAATGTAGAACCAGCTAATGTAGATTATAATTTATTACTGCTGATTTTAATCAATCTTAACTTATAGCTAAATTCTTTTCAGGCTGCCCCAGTTGCCATAGTCTCTTCGAGGCGGTACCATGGGAAAGAGGATGTCAGGACGCTGGTATCGCACCCCATTGGTGCACGTGCACGGCATTCAAGAGCATACCCGTCGATGACAAAATCGCACTCGGCGGCATCGATAAGTTTCTCGATCATATCGAGAATATCGTTAAGAATTACAAAGACAAGAGAAACAACAGATTATGCGCGAAATTAAAATTGAAGAAATTGTACCGGGTCGATCAGATCGTCGATTTCGACAACGACAACTCAACTAGTACCGGATACTTTTATATGGTGCAAGTGACACCGGGCGACGGAAAGTTCGAGGTGACCATACATTATCACGGTAACAACACTTACACGATATCAGACGATCAGGTTAGTAGGATAAACCCTTATGCATCAACGGCCAAGTGTTTGGATCATGGAATGAAGCAGTATTGCTTTTGTATGAAATAACAAAGTGAAGTTCTTTACTCGCGTGTATGATAATAACGTGGAGACATTTATCGAGATGAATACGAAACGAAGAAAGGTGCGCGTTATTTGTTAGTTCGCATTAACAAATACCCAAGTTTGATCATTGATAATAGACGATAACAGTAATTAGTTGCATTTTTAAAAATTATGCAATCTCTAACCGATAAGTTCGTTGTTTTTTAATTACTTTTTAAAGTTCCGTGTCGTCATAAAATATCGTTATCAATGCGTTTGAAGGTTATTCGTTCTTTCTTTCCTTTCTTCGCTCTGTCTCTTTCTCGTCGAGTTAGCTTTAACAGAGCTTCGGATTGCACATCTTCGAAAATATCAACTTGTACTTGTAATCTTTTTTGAATATAAATTCTTTCGAATCCAGTTAGAATTAAAAATAAATTAGCAGAAGGCTTCTTAGAATTTCATACGACAAAGTCATAAGTTTTCAAATAAATCGAATTACGATACCGTCGTATAAGTATCCTCTGATTCTGCTCACTGAATCCGAGGACCTCGTCAACATAATTTTCGCTACGTGTTCACGATATAAAATGCTGTCAGTCTTCCGCAAGTTTTACGCGCAACAACGAGATAACTTAAATACCTGGCTGTATTTTCTCAATGTACGTGTAATATGTCAGTGATATTTAATACATATGTTTAATATGATCCTATTAAGTATAGCCGTGTATTCTAGTCTCAATATCGGCGATCATTCGTGCTAAACACCATCGAGATGATAGGAATTCGCGGATCTATTCTATTTTAAGAAGATCTTAGGATTATCGACGCATGCTGTAATTTACATTTACATGCTGTAAATATTATGCGTATTCGAACATGTAATTTTCTGATCAGGACTCTTAACCACGCATTAATAGTCCTACTGAGTTTTTATCTTTCATATTCGGACCGGATACGTCAACCTCTATAGCAGCGTACAACGATTCACAAAAGTTGTGCACCTTGAATACTCCAAGTATTATTCGGTAACCGAATTTAATCGATTAGAACAAAAAAAATATGTTAAATGTGAGAGAGGAATTGAAAAAAATTAGTTCAAGTAAACAAAGTGTTCAAAGATGCACAACTTTCGCAATCCACTGTATATATTGCATATGTATGTCACACCAATGTTCGTCACGAACATGTCATGGGACGGGATACATACGTAAATGCGAGGCTACTTACATATATTCCCCATAGCACGTTGCATCAAGTGTGTCCATTTTAAGAATAGATCACTTCGACGTACTTCCAACGGATCCTACAATGAAGAGGGAGAGGAAATAGTATTAGTCTCTATGATCTAGAAACAACGAAAAAAGATGTAAAATCTTTTCGATCTATAAATCTTGTCTTTATCTCAAACATTTAGAACGTCATGTTGACAGAGATTTACGATCGTACTCGGTAGATTGTTCGGTGCGCGTAAATTTCTTAATCTTATCGCGTATAGGATGTAGAACGATCATTGACTTGTATCGATCGAGGATCGATCGTTCATTGGCGTTATCGTAACTTTATTGCAAATGTAAGTTCGTTAAAATACATTCGTCGTTAAGTTTAATGAAGCTTGATCGATCTGTAAGATTGCAGAAAATAAATCAAATATTTCACTGATTTCTCAACTTCCATTTTAGTAAATGGAACGATAAATTTGATCACTTTTTTCGATAATTCGACGATAAAAAGGCATAGGCGAAAAAAATTTCCTCAGCTACGATTATTCGGCTTTGATTGAAAAGGAAAATAATGCTCAAGGATTAAAGAAATTATTTTCTAAATATATCAACCTACATCTTTTATATCTTAGAGAAACTATTTTTCACACATTTTATATCGTGTTATGACTTTCAATTGAAGTCGAAAAATGTTTGTTGAAGCAATTTCTTCGAGCTTCTCCTTTTCTTCGTATTATCAAAAAAAGGTTCACATCTGGATTCACTTCATAAAGACGAATTACAAAAGCAGTTAACAAGAGGTAACATTTTACAAATTTGCCAAGTTTCATGAAAATCAATGACGGTTAGTTCATAAATGTTTTTGTAAGTAAATACGCGTACATTCCTTGAAATCCAGAAATATTTTTTTATAGAAAAGATTTTACTATGAAAGTGAACCGAACGGAATCATGAGA
>JAITYT010000249.1:914905-932785 GCA_025433975.1 Liostenogaster flavolineata | reverse complement strand
TTTTTTTTTTATCGTAACATTTTAATTCTTTTAAAAACGTCTACGCGCGTAACTGTTACGTACCCATGTAACTGAAAGCAGCGTACGCGATCGCTAGATGCGAGTTAGGACCGAACGTTCCTCGAAGACTCACGTGAAATCCGCTGGTGACCGGTGCTATGTGCTCTCTGTGTCTCATTGGTTGCAACTGACTCACCGGGTGTCTCAAAACTTCCAATGGCAAAAGGGCAGACGTCGGACCTTGCTTTACGGTCAGTTCCGTATTTCCAGCTACAATATCATCAGGACATTTGTCTTTCTTCAACTTATTTCTTAGCAATTTCATATCGCGATTTAAAAATGACACATTATCGAGATCGGTTTAATTTATGATAAAGGAATAACATATAATTTCGACGAGTTCGTTAACGTCGAGTTAGAAGAACCTTTTATTAGTTCATGAGAAGGAATAACATGAAGCAAAGATAAACACACCCATATCGGCAAAGGCCACGATCTTGAGATACATATGCGTCTTCATGTGAAGGAAATTTTTAGGTGGCCTGATCAACCAGACGCAGTCATAGGTCTTAACGCCTTGCCCGACCATGTCCATCATAGTGATGGCACCGCCTAAGTTCTCCACGTATCCACCGCAATCAGTTATGGGATGAATTGATTTGTCGTAGAGATGCCCGATAACGAAGGAATAAAAAGCTTTGTAGCCCAGGCCAGTGCCACCGTTTGCATAGAATCTTATCAACAGTGACGAGCCGGAACTCACTATCACCGGTGGGCGAAATCTTGCACCGCTGCTGACGTCCAGACGCTGACCATTCCAATCGTAGAACTGTTAAATTATCGTCAAATAAACAGCGTTTATTGTTTCTTTCGTTTATAGTGGATTACAGTTTCTTTTCCTGTGTTATAGTTTCCTTTAATTTTGTTTGATATCGTCGTTGTCGTTTTGTTATTAAGAACAAAGGATGGAACATTTTCCGAAGTTCTGAATTTTTTAAGATAAAATTTAAATATCTCGTCAAGTATCGCTTATTTTGATATGCCTCGTGAATTATCTCCACATATTACATGTTTTGTCATACATTTTCAAAATTAATAAACATTTTAACGTTCCATTATTTCAAAATGATTCAACGAAAACTTTATAATAAAACAAACTATTTCATAGAACTATTTCAAATACCATAAAAAATTACTTCTGGCGCCGTTATCCGTTCCCTGAAAGTTATCGAATTTATCGAATATCTCGAAAACATTACCTCCATAATGGAAACCGTCGCCAGTTGAAAGTCACTGAACAACAACCTAATTCGACAGGATGGCGCGTCCGTTGGGCACGTTATTATATATTCTAAGCCCAAGTCACGCGGATATCGTGCAGGAAAGAAAGGCGATGTGAGAATACCCCCGCCGGTACTGTTCAAACCCTTCGTGACACCCGTCATCATTTCCGTGCCTTTCAAATGTAATCTGTTTCCTAAAAAGTGAAATTTATATCGTGTACGAAAATGAATTTCAAAGGAATTATTTCTTCAACTGATTTTTATCGTAAGTCGATAAACGCATTCATCACCGATAACTCAACGAGGAAAGAGAAATACTGACTTACTTTCCGCCGTATACTCGAGGGTAAATGCATGTTTATGCGATTGGCTGTACAACAACGTGATGGATAACGTTCTGGTACTCGATCTATAGGTAATGGGTGAGTATAGGCCGCAAAAAGGTGTACCGGATACATCCTCGTACGGTGGTTCTGAGACCCAGACGTAATCGCACCTGAAGAGAACAGTTGTTTCATTAGAAACGTTTCCCCGAAGAGATTGTAACTAAAACACGTTTCTTCATTCTTCCATCGCAAACTTTTTCAATGACTAACTTAATTTTGTCATTATGTTCACAGTCTATATGTGATTCTTCGACATATCGCGATTGCGTATTAGAACACACGAAAGCTGTAAGAAAATATTATTGCTATTTTTCCAATAATGGAACCATTTGGTATGACAATACTTATTTATACCAATGTAATAAACCAAGATTCACATCTATTCCTTCCCACGATCTATTACATTGTTTAGGTAAAGGGCAAATTCCAATGGCCTCCCCGGTTACACCGACAGATACAAGATGTTCTGTAAAGTCAATCGTCACGCTATAGAGACCGAGACGTGGGAAACGTCTAAATATGAACTAAATCCAGACTAAATGTAGTACCAAGACTTCTCTCGTCGTTTAAGCGTTTATAATTTCCTCTAAGAAGGAAATAATAATTAATAAAAATTAATAAATAATAATAATAATAATAAAGAAATTTAATATTTCGTTCAAAATATTAAACACAAGTGGTTCTACTTTCTTCGTCATGCTAGGTTCTTAGGTAGTTCTTAAGTACCTGCATGGATTGTCAATCATAACGCCGCCATCACCGCAGTGATGCGAGAGCGCCAAGCTCTTGAAGGTGACGATAATAACGCAAGAAGGACATGTGACGAGCTCGAGGCTGCATTGGTCGTGAGAGCTATTAGTGGCGTAAATCCTCGAAGCTTGTTGGCGAGGTGCGTTTTTAATGAAGGACACGTTCTTCGCGTAGAGGATGCCCTTCTCGCCGAGCTCGAGGTAGAGCCGTCGGCCGTTGTGAGGACCGCAGATGTCCTCGTTCCTTACGATATTGCCCTCCACAATCACGAGGCACAGAGATGCGACGAAGATCACTTAAATGCCAGGGACAAACGAAAAGGAAATTAATCAAAATATATCGATTGCTTGTGATCGATTGATTACGATGTATTCACGATTGCCTATCCTCGTGCATAAAACGATATAAAAAATACCTTTGCATTTTCCTTTCTATTAGTTAAATTAGGACAATTTTACGTAAGTACGCAATTACTCGTCTTATTGCAAGAAATATCGAAGAAAGAAGAATTCTCCTTGTCTTTCTTTCTTATTCGTTATAAAAAAATGTTTATTAGCGTCCAAGCTTGTGTACAAATATATCCTCGTCTTTGACTGCGTCGTAGCTGTCTCGCTATCATTGTTAGCGATTTCGAACGAATGTTACTGTGTTTGTTTATACGAATAAGAAGGCAGAACGAGAAAGAGAAGAAAACAGGAAAAACACGATGGGACTCACCATGCTGAATCTGATACATATTCGTCCAACGGAAGGAAACGTTCTGTCCACCGAGAAACCCGACATGATTGTTTAATTTCGTTAGTACGCGACAGCGTTACGTACACCTTCCCTATTATAGTATAACGCAGTTTTATGGCATCTTCTGCGTAGCTAGCATGCTCCATATACAAATACAACATGAATTTCAATCACGATGGTATTGCACGTTAGATGCTTTACGTGTTAGAAGAATGTCGTAAGACGTGCTTTCCATATTTCTTCCTTCTTTCCTTGCGATAAAAAAACGTATTTCCACGCGATCGATCGGATGATACAACGATATAATCTTGTATCGCGTCTTGTCTCATAAAACATGGATTTTATTGATAGAAAATCATTTTCCTCCCTTATAACAATTTATGCGTTCATTCGCACAGATGACAATGGTTTAAGTGCGTTTGTGAATGTTTGTCGATACAGATCAAACAGAAGAACTTCGTTGAATTCAATTTACGTGTTCTACATGGCAATTGAATTGTTAAATTTTGCGTACAGATCGACATTGAAGAACAATGCAATTTTTTTTGTTTTAGAATCCTCGCAACAATTCTTTTAAACTCGGTCTATCTGAAGTAACAAATGAAAATTGTGCATTGCTATGCGTGCTACGACTTGTTGCAAAGTCACTGGAATTTTAAATTTTACCGCCGGTGGCACTAGCGAAGCGACAGTCAATCGATGCGCATCGTGTGTAGGGTTAACTTCGCTCTCCGCATGAAAAATCCTGACATGCTGACAAATGCGGTATACGAAGTATCAAACGATTCACCAGCAGACATGGATCTTGCTATAAATACGGATAGGCAAAGATTTCCATTCTGCATCGTGTGGACGCCGTTACCAATTTTAACGTGAGTCGAGTAAAATCGTAACATAACCTAAGTATAAGTTCATATTAAGCTTGCCTCAATGAAACGTTATTATAAGATTTGAAGAACATTGCTTGCGTTTTTATCATAACAATCGCTTTGTTACAGTAACATTGTAATACGATGTAACTGTACACTGAAACGATTTAGTATCACGTTTAGCAATGTACTACTGTCATGTTTCCAATAGTGAAAATGATCATCGTAGGATTAATTTTACATATTTTTGGTATTCCAAAGTATAAAACGACATGAATATGTTACATCGTATATTTTATTTTATTCAGGTATTTTTTACCATTTATCGGTCACATGGGTATTGCCACGTCCACTGGAGTAATAAGAGATTTTGCTGGACCATATCATGTATCAGAGGATAATATGGCATTTGGTAAACCAACTAAGTATTGGCAGCTAAAATATGTCAAAGCTAAAGGAGGAGTGCAAGGTTGGGATAATGCAGTGGCGGAAGCTAGTGAAATTTATAAAAATAGAATGGTAAGTATCGATGTTCGTTTCTAAGATAATGCCTTATTTGACTGAGAAGCGTTACAAATTTCAATTCCATTTCTTTCAGCATTATTTATTCTGTGATAATTGCCACTCTCACGCAGCTACTGCGTTGAATTTAATGTTCTATGATAATTCGACAAATTGGAATATGGTAAAACTGGCACTGCTCATGCTTAAAAATGGGAAATACGTAAGGTGAGTTAAAGTTAATAAATGTTTATCGCGCTATGCTGCACAATGTAACATATCGTCGCTTCAGTTTTTTAGGTTTCCTGAAGACATGGTTACCTTTCTGTGTAATCGTCTGTATTACAATGCTGATTTGTTTTCTGCTATAATTAATCTGAATAAGACTGCTTCAAAATTACAAATATTATTGCTATCATTATTTTTACAAATGTAGCAATATCTCTGTGTACTTGTGGTACATAAAAATAATTCCATGTACGACGTTGTATCGTTATGTCGTTAGAAATTTAATACGTCAGATCTTACATTTTCTAAGTTGCGTATGTAAAGATAAATTTTACTAAGAGATTATTAAGATAAAGTAATTTTATTAGAATAAACATACAATTTATTAACGTTGTTAAGATTGACAAGTGCAATGCAGATCCATAATAATGTATTTATTATTTAAATCAAAAACTTAGTAAATATATACATATACATTTGTGCACTCAGTCAAAAATTGATCATAAATGGCAAAGAAATATACATACGTGATGCATCATACAGATTATAAAAGGCAATAAAAGTATTTGCAGTGATTTAAAAATTAGAAACTTACACTACGTTTGAGAACTTTTCCAGCGATTTCTCATATCGTGTAATAACGTAGCAAGTACGTATATAAATTTGAACATACATAATTCAGTTAAATTTTTGTATCGTGTAAAACGAATTTTATATTCTTTCATAATAAAACAATGTCTGATGCACATAATAATATTATGGCAACAACAGCGCAAAAATTTATATATCTTGTACATTCTTGTAAAATATTCAAAGAATCGCATTTTACATCCTAATTTTTAAGTACCGTAAGAACAATTTATATGCGATTCCGAAACTAATAAACGTATAACGAACAACACTGGTATATTACTAGTTTCATATATCTGTAAGCAATAATTCTATAATCATTCGTTATTTGTACTATTCATTTCAGTAATGACATCTTGTTCGAGCGAGAAGTCATAATTATCATTATATTGTTCTATTCTTTCTATAAAAGATAAAATTTCGTTGGCTCTTAATCTATCTATTTCAAAGTCATTATTCATATTGGCTTCCAACATTCTGCTTAATTTAAACGGTACTCCGCTTAGGTAGTGGGGTGCCTCTGCTTGTTGACCTTGTTTCGAGAAATTCGAAGGTAGCGTAGGATAAGTCGGTACACCGGCAATTAGCGAAGGAAATAAACCACTGCTAGGATACATCGTTCCTCCCTCCGTAGGATTATTAAACGGGGGATATCCTTTCCTTTCTACGATCACCATATCGTCAGTTTGAGTGATCGTAGTTTGATCCTCCTCCGTAGAATCGGTCGGCGATTCTTTGTGATGTTTCTTTTTACCGAACAACCAGGACATCTTCTGTAAGATATTTGATCGAGGTATAATTATACAGATGTAAACGGAAGCATAAAATATATAGATACGACACAAGCGATGCAAGTTTCTTTCTATGCATTGAAATATTCAACGATTTTTACCAAACGCATGTCACACTGGGAACAAAGATACATAGTTGCTCTACGTGCATACGAAATAACGCTCGTTATGGAGGAAACAAAGGCAACATAAATTACACGCATTATTCTTCAAAGAAACCGTTAACAAATTGGTAAATAGTAGTGTGATTATACTCGCATTGACAGGTACATGGATGGCTGACTTCCATTAATCGCATCCTTTCCCATTAATCGCTTATTTAATCGTAGATTAGTAAAGATAATGTAAAAAAAAAAGATATGGGCAAAACTGATAAACATTACTCACGTGCAATTAGATAAAGGTGAACAAAGAGAGGAAACCTAAACGGAAGGGAACACGTTAAGAATGCAGTTTGCCTAGAAACTGACCATACTGCGTCCTTCTATTGCCGATCAGACAAGGTTTTCTCGGACGTGGATCCCAACCCCCTAAACCAAATTGATTGTCGCGTGAGACTGTTAATTTGACACGATCTACCGTCGGAACCCCGTAATCACCGTCGGATTTTTCCCACTTCTCCCACCATGCATTTCCATCCGGTGAGAATTAAAAGTACGAATCCCTGGCGAGCCAATAACGTTCGCAGTTACGTCGTCGTTATTACGCGTTCGGCTACAAGATGGCGACGCACGTTCGAAAATCGAACCTCTGCTTTGGTCGCCGTCGAGTAATCGCGATTAACGTCGCGATTTCTTTACGAAAAGTTGGCGACGCTGCTTTGGACGACGTCTAAAAATTATCGTCCTTATTTTTCGTTGTTTTTTTTTTATCACACCGCGTATCTCGTCGCGTAAGCTATTGAATTACGACGATACAGCGGCGTAGAGCGCGCGATTCGATCGTTCTTTTTTTTTCACCGATTTCGTAATTTGTCCCGTAACTGCGTCGAATTTTAATCGTCGCGTGTTTAGCAGTGTATCTAACGCGCATTCGCGTCCATTTCTTTCTTTCTTTCTTTCTCTCTCGCTTTTTCGCGAGTCCCTCGACGCGACTTCTTTTAGTAGGCGAATTCGCCGCTAGGTAGCGCCACGCTTGCATTGTTTTTGTGCCACGCGCGCTTACGTCGTACATCGTCTTTGCCTTCGCCGCTACTGTTGCGTCGTCGTTAGCTGTTGCTCTGTTGCGCGTGAGATATCGCGAGTGTCTCGAGTAACAATAAATAATACCGTGTTTTTCCTTTCTCTTCGTTTTCTTCCATCCTTTATTTTCTCTCTTCTCTCTCTCTCTCTCTCCTTCTCGCTTCATCTCTGTCTCTGTCTTCTCCTTCGGTGTACCGCGTATCCCACACGATCGCATATTCGAGTGTCGATTATTCGTAAAACGCGTCTGTTCGCCTCTTTTTTTTTTTATTCCTTTTTTCTCCCTCTTTCTTTCTTCTTTCTTTCTTACCGTCTTGTTTTTTTACCTCGCGACGAAGGAACGTCGGACGGAGGCGGGAACGAAGATATTCCAGAAGGAAGGTGTGGGTGGCGACCGACGAAACGTCGTGTTCAACGACACCGAGGTAAGGTTCGATGTACTACGACACTCGTGTCAACGACGACTCACTCTTCGGACGATCGCAGGTGTCCACGAGATTGTACACAGTGAGATGCGAATCGGTCGATCGTCACTGTTAAAGCGGACTCTTTCTCTCTCACCCCCTTCTCTTGTTCGGTCATTCCTCGTAATTCTTCGACTTCGCTTCTCTCGATGGAATTGTCATATCGACTTACGTAATGGAAAACGCGCGACACGTTTATCTCGAAGATATTTACTGTCGCGAGATTTAGGACGAAGGGAGCTTGCCGAGAGTCGAAACGCGTTGAGGAAGTAGAATCGTGATCGAAGGAAGACATGGTGCGTTGGTTGTTATCGATTTTGTACTCCGGATATTTTCTATTCGTCTTTCTCCTTTTGATTTTTCTCAATCGTTCGTTTATTTTCCATCGATTCGTACATCGAGCTCCTCGCTCGAGTACGAATCAGTTTCCGTCGCGTTGCTGTGGTGTCGCGCTTGTCGACGTTATCGGCAGGTGTTGGATGCTCCTCGAGCCGCGCGTATTTTCAATTTGAAAATAGTTCCCGCGTTTCTTGCGTATTCTTCTTTAGCTGTTTTCCTTTGTGTTTACGACTTGGAAGAACACGCGATATGTGCGTCTTGAAAACAAGATTTCTCGAAAAGTATTTTTCGGTAGATAACGCGCGTCTTTTCTATACAAAAAAGTTAAAATCTGATAAAATAAGAAAATAAGAAGATATAATAAAGTGAATCAAATTTTATAATAGAACTGTGGTGGAATTTTAACTCATCATTTATTAAACACTGGATTATTTAAATCCAAGAAATTCTTCGTCTGGCTCAACATTGAAAGAATCTATTGCGTTTTATATTTCTTTGGGCACTTCTTCCGATTCGATTTCAGATAATGTACTTTCAACATTCTCATTTTCATCGTACATTTCATGCGCGTTATTTATACATAAAAAAGAATGCCGAAAAGCTTAGAAGTGCGCGTTATACAATAAGCGCGTGTCATCTACCGAAAAATACGGTATTTGAAAAAATAAAGTATTGCTTGACTGTATACAGTGTTTCGATTCCACGAATAACCGGAGGCACATCCGCTGGTCTTTCTATTGTATTATCTTCATTTAAAGTAATAATTCTTAGAACGTTGAGGAATTTTTGTTATCATGTTATAGACGTTTATTTAATACCTTACCGATGTAATATAATTTAATCCGAACAGGAACGTTTTCAGCGTTTATATCATGACGTTTTACGAATAAACGTGTTCGCGTTAATATTAACAGTTTTGTGCGAGTACGTATTCTTTTTTTCTCTTTCCGCTATATCAAAAATAAAATAAGAACTAGAAAAGAATTGAAAAATTAAAATTTACATTACTGTTATTCGTACCATAACGAAGGCATAGTTTCCAAGAAGAAAAAATTGGCTAGTATCGATGAGAAATGAATCTCCCATCTTCGTTTGAACCGTTTGAAATAACCGAAAGTTATGCAGGTTGTCATTTTGTTGAATCATCGACGTTGCTGCAACGGGTTGATAGTTGTTGACAAAATGCAAAAGATATTGCTCAACCCTTTCCATTTCGAATTGTATTTTCTTCAATTTCACGTCTGAATCGACAAATTTAAATTAAAATCGAAAAAAAGTTACGATATTGTAAGATCAGTTATTATTCATTCGTTCTTTTTTTCGTAATTTTTTCGTAATACTTCGTGAAAAACGTGTTTCGTTTTGCGATTTCAAATTAGTCAAAAAGGCAAGCATTTCGAAACTCAAAACATAGAACTTATCATCTCGTCGTATTCGTCCGTAAAAAAATCTGTTTAAAAAATCTTTCTTCCACTTTTACTATTTCTCTAACAAAAAACCGTTCGTAAATCATGCGCGTTAGATTTTCAATACGTTTTCGATGAGTTTTAAGTTCGTCGCTAGCGTGACGAGTTCGCGTCGTCGTCTTCGTTACCGAACGGATGATCTACGACGATAAAACACAGTATGGGGCCCTCTTGTCGCCAGCTGTTATGCAAATTACGAGAGTTCAAGATTCGATCGACGGTGAAAAATGATTTCGTCCTTGAACGTACGAGGTCGTACGAGCGCAACATTTCGAATTACGCGCGCTTACGCGTTCGAAGAAGAAAGAAGGGCGAAGGAAAGAGAAAAATATCAATTTAAAATAAATTCGATGGAATTTCTTACGCAGGTAAAACATTTCGCGAATGCAATCCGTACGATCATAGCGCGGGTCACACGAAATCGATTAGTCCGCGGGAACGAAATTCTTTTTATCTGCATTGTTGCGTAATGTTAGTGTCGTCTTTGTCATTTTCATTATCACTTCCATTACCATTGTCATTGTCATTGTTGTCGTCGTCGTTGTTTTTGTTATTGGGGAAATAAATTTTTCAAACGACGTTCGAATTCCGTGGTTTCGAATATTCATTTATTCGAATTATGGTGAAATGAATTAGCTTGTTACGACTCGCATATTTTTGTGAGTCGATACATTGTTGTGACGCGAAACATTTTCGATATAAAATTGTACTTTCTTAACCACTCGAACTGGGATTCAAATTTAAATTTAAATTAAATGTCGACAACTGGCGCTGAACGAAGAAATATTCTTAATATTTGTACACATACGTAGTAAAACGTAACTGATCAGTCAGGTTTTTTATTTCTTCTTCAATCCTGCTTTTCAATCTATTTTTCCTTTCTCAGCGAGAATTCTTTTATACGATTTGTTAATTGGGATTTATCGCTGCAATTGCAATTCTTAACCGATCCGCGTATTTCCTTATTAGCGATACTGTTATTTTATTACCGATCTTCATCGATTCTCAATATTCATAATGCGACTAATAGAGGCGAGATAGCACGAGTTAAATATTAATAAACGTGTTATGAATATTTCGTGCATGGACGATTTATCGAAATTAAAAATTGCGCGTTATGAGGCTACGTTGTCCATCACGGTCGATCATATTTCCTCGATTCGTCAATTTTTCTTCTCTACCTGACAATTTTCATTTATCTGTACATTAAATCGATCAGGAAGATTAAATTTTGCGCGAAAAGAATTCGACGGAAGGCGAGTCAATCGAGGATTCGTCTTATTCATCGACGATGCATTCGTTACGTGTTATCTGTTAATTTGTAAATATCGTTACACGATGTAGACGTTTTATTAAAACTATATGTTAATACCTGAATATGCCTTATGTATTTTTATTACGTCAAAGTGATGAATAATCGCCATCTTGAAAATATTTCTAGAGGAAAGATTTAAGGACGTCGAACTGTACTTTGGCACGATATTCAAGTTTTCGAATGATTAGAGTTCAGGGTCAATCCGGTCATTACTGGTTACTACATTCTATTTAAGAACGTTGGTAAAGGAGAGATGGTTGTTGATAATGAAAGTAATAATTATAAGAAATTCAGTAGAAAATTCCAAAGAAATAAAATTACTGCGACTCATATAACCGTTTTAACTTATGTAGTGCGCATGTTAGAACACAAATGAGTATGTAAATTATTTGTGGATTGAATCTTATCGCTTATAGCTGTGCATCAAATCGAGGTAGAACAGGTTGAAATATACAATTTAAAAATGAAGTAAGAGAAGTGAAATACGTACTTCTTTACGTAATAGTAGACGTATAACGAATATACGAACATACGCTAAAGTCTTTTAAATTCAGTCTTGGAATGTGTTGTTCCTGTTATTTATTATACTCAATATTATAGAATATTTGAATCGCAACGACGATCGGTTACGTTCGATCGTAAATACATTAACGATATCCACTAAAATAACATTGGTTCGTAATTACGAAATTTTGAACGATGTGACGACGTCCAAAGATAATTGCTATACGATTTAAACTTATTTTTTTTTTCAATTAAATCCAAATCGGCTACCTTTCTTATTTCCTTAATGATTTTCTATCATTATTTCCAGCCTTCCCTTTAACACTTACTCCAAACGATCTAAAATGCGATGTTTCAACTGTTATTCGAAAATAGTAACGCGCAAAATGCAAACTTTTGTATTTTAACAAAATTAACCTCTTCGATACGTATCATCAAGCGCATACGTACAGCAAATCGTCAATTTTAGTCTATCGCGAACAATTGTACTCTCGACCGTATACTACCCAGTTAACGAATACCGCTGAGATTAAATAAGTAATGAAAAAAAATATCAAGGAAATCATGATGGACGGCGATGGGGTGACGGTGTCGGTGATAATAATGATGGTAACGAACTTAAAACCCATAATAAGTAATAAAGGCAGGTTGATAAACGTAATGGCGCGTAATAATTTATAACCGGGTATCGACGTACGGCAGGTGAGTATGTATATCGCGAAAGTCGTTTGGACATTTTGATTAATAGTACGCCGACCAGTAGGTAGCTAGGTGACTACGTCGGTGAGTAGGTGGAAGTGGGTAGATGAGAATCTATTTTTATCGCGATATCGTTAGATTGTTGATTTAATAGTTCGTTATTACGCCGAAACACGTACGCCTGTGTGTACATGCAAATTCCTATTTACCCATACGTGCGCGTAATTTCACGTCGTTTTTATGGAATAAATATTAATAATTTCGTCGTAACGTCTTAATCGCGCGCAAACACTGCCGATTACAGCGAACGATTACACGCGTGTCAGATTAGTACTCAATTATTACAAATAGCCGTGTTTACGACGATCGTATTTCGCTCGAATAAAAAAGATCGATGAAAGTCGTGAAAATCGATATTTTCAAATGTTTTCCTTCGCGTCTATGTTTAACCTCAAAAAAAAAAGAAATATCGAGAAGGGAGATATCGAAAAATACGTTGGGCAAATATTTTTCTTTTCTTTTTCTCAGAATTTCAAATCCAGAAATAAAGCGAAAATACGCGAGACAAAGAGGTACTCTCGAATCGCGAGTACATTGGTCGTCGGATTTACGTGAGAAAACGTGATTCGCGCGTGCATCACGTACCACTTAACTCTTGACCTTTTAGGACTCGTCGTCGTCGTTTCACGTGGACGAAATTAATGTTCCTTAGCTACGCGCGCAATTTTTCCCTCGCCTCGAAAAGCCCTCTTCAAACTGAACAATTGCTGCTATCGTTGATTCATACCTTTGTTTCATCGCCGGTAATAATAAGTGCTCCTTATCATAGTATAGTACGTACCCACGAATTATTGGATTATGGAAAATCGTATTTTCCTCTCTTTCCCTTTATTCGTCGTCACCTAGATTTTCTCACTTTATCAGATAAAAATAATGTAAAAATCGTCGTGGAACTTATCTTCTCTTTTTTAAACATAATTGTTATCATCGAATTATCTCGGCCGCGTATCATCGTTAACGAGTTCAAGCCAACTTGTCCTATCGATTTTTCCATTCCTTACGAGGTATATCGTTTTTTCTCGGTTCCTTTTTCAGTCTGTTTGGCATACAAAATTCCGTAAATTTCGCGTCGAATGCGTTAGACAATTACGAATATTATTTCGGGAACACAGCACTCCTTACGTTTGCATATTGCACAAAGTTAATGAAATTCCTCTAAATGATGCACGTTCGGTCGAAACGTTCGGATCGTTGCAAGAGATAATTGTCGCATGTTACATTGTTTAATATTTCAACGCGCGTCTTAATGTACGTTTTATGGAAAATATCGTGCGGTGGCCTTACCTTAATGATTAATTATTATCCAGAGGAGGAGCAGCGCGGGGAAACTTTGGAAAGCCACTGTCGTTAGAAATGTTAATGAATTTATGCATTGGTCGTTGTACTTTTGGAATCGCTGTTCTTAGAATGGCTAAAGGAATAGAGTGACTCGCCGAATTATCGACCGGAGACGGATAAGAGAGATATACAGACACGGAAAGAGAGTAAGAGAGAGAGAGAGAGTGTGTGTGTCTCGTTCGTTACTTCCACGGACGACCGTCCATAAAATCGTGACACGACGCGCTAAAATTATCGTCGGGAACTGTCGCCTCGGATTATTTCATAAGTCGTTCGAATCCATACACCAAAATATTTCATTGTCTTGGGATATTATATCAGGCGAGTTTAAATTTAACGTTAACATCGGCATTCGAAGTAACATCCTTCTCTCTACTCGCAAAATATTTCCATTTTTATCTATTTACCTATCTATCTACCTAACTAATTGCCGACCGATTGAGTTATGTGTAAATACGAACGTCCACACTCTCACCACAAATATCGCGTAACAACGTATCGCCGTCGTAATATCGTTAAAACGATTCGTGCCGTATAACTTCTGGACGTTGCGCGTCGTTTCGATATTGAACGCATACATCGAGTCCACAGGCGTTGTTCGCGTTCAGGTAAAATTAGACTGCCAATAAAGCGTTAATCGATGGGGACGATTGGTCTGTTGGTCTCAACGTGACCCAGCGCGCGCGGCTTTGTACTCGAACGAGTCCGAATTTGTCGGTGCGTAAATAGGATAGGGGAATATCCGAACGATTATTGGGATAGCCGACCGAGGGAGCTTCGTGTGTTCCTCCGTTCTTCTCGACCTCTGATCTCTCTCTTTTTCTCCATATATATTTATTTATTTATTTATTTATCTATCTATGTATCGAACTTTAGCTCTACCACTTCTTTCGACCGATCGATTTATTTTAACAAATCAGCCGCGTCGAAAGCACGCACGCATACCGCATTCCTCCTTGCTCGTTTCCGTTCTCGATTTTCTTTCACCTCAAGAGACATTCTTCGTACGAAGACTAAGCGATTTATCGCCTTTCATCGTTGCTATCGCTCATCGTTACGGTATAGTTAACTTTCCACGGGAGAAGGGAATTGTCTCTTTATTTGTCGAATTGATAGTCTCGCTGGGCGATCGTTGAGTCGTTGCGTATCTTGGCTTGGAATAATGCTGTTCAAAGACAAATTGACGTCGAGCACGTGACGGTAGACGTACGAATTTATTTCCGCGCGGAATTTTTTATCGCGAGAAAAGAGATAACCCTAGAATAGAACGGATAAAAAAAGATTCCATTCGTTTTACGTTCTTGAGAATAAGAATCGAGGGGAAACGCAACGTTTAAAAAACTAAATAATAAACGCAAGATTCTTGACAGACGAATAACAGAGACAATCAGGTAACATCGTGGGTATCAAAGAGAGATTTTTATTCTTTTGCATTTACCAAGCGCTTCTCCGTCCATCCCTATGGTCGAAATTCCGTGACTGGTAGCTTCGTTCTTTGAATTTCGGCCAGCTCGTCGGCATTTGGCCCCACCGTGCGTCGGGAGCAGTCGTAGAAGGTTTTCTTACGGTAGCTCACGTAATCCGCGAAGGAGTCACGATCGTCGTTTTTGCAACTTGTTGGCGCCCTCGACAATATCACGATATAAATATAACCAGATGACAACCGTGGACTTCCTCTTCTGTTGTTGTGCCAAGCAGAAACTCCTCTGCATCACGGGAAAGGTCCAACACGTGTCTCTCGTCCCTCTAATTGCCAGTATTCAAAACGGACCGACACCGCCGATAATATCATAGAAAATAGAAACGGCTGATGTCGCGAACATATCGTCTCCTTAGCGAGCGAATTTCGTCTCTCTCGAGACGAGAAGTCTGTCGATTCGCGATATAATCTGAAATCGATCTCCGAAACAGTTTTGGATTGCTTACCTTGTCAAAAATGTAGGTCTCAGCGTGCAAACGTTTCATAAGAAATTTTTATAGAGAATTTTATAAGAATTGTAACTTTATGGAAAATCCGTCGTTTCTACGATTTATCGCGTCGTTCCATCTGTATTTGTCTTACAATGGAGATCCAATGACGTAACGTGGCGTAATATCTCGTTGTTTTCAATGAAATTTTTATATTTATTTACGTACTAATAAGCGCGATATTTTTCTATTATCATCATCATTATCGGTGACTTGTATCTTGTGTTATTTTAGCGAGTGAGACGGGCCACAACATCGAAGCGGACAATCGTAAACGTACGATTAAGTCGGACAGTCGCCGTGGAGCAGCATGTCGAGTCGACGGCTGGCGTGCGACTCGATTCTCGCCAAAGGTAAAAGAAAAGAAAATGAGATGGAATTCTCTTACATTCTTGTCAATAATTTCATGCTTTACGTAATCATCGAAAGTATCGCGATCGTCCTTTGCACACGATCAGAATCGTTACGAAAGTGACGAATTTTTGACGTTGACGTTGGATAGATCGAAAAAAGTACGCGACCGCGAATCTTTCGTAGAATCGTGTTCCGGTAGTGCACCAAGGTGCTCTCGAAGGACGAAAAGCGACCCGTTTGAAGTGGCGCGAAAAGTATCGGACGCTTAGCTACTTAACGTCACTATCATGATAATTTATTAATCGTTTTACGAGAGAATCCATTGTCACGAACTTTACGACAGGATTTCTTAGCGTTATTTGTGCAGCGAAGCGTCTCTCTCTTCCTCTCCCCGAGGCGATGCCGCATAAATTTGTCAGCTCGGTACCGCGACCCAAAACAATGAGAAATATTTATATGAAATGTGTAGTTCGAAATAGCATCGGACGTCGGGTATATCACGTATAAATTTAACTCATTAACGATCATACGCGAAACGACGCTCCTCGTTACATGGCATAAGGTGGTAAACTCGTTTCATCACCGTCTATTCTTACGCTCTTTTATCGCTGTTCTTGATCCCAGAAATTCACAGGTACGCCTTGCGTGGAATAAAGATCGAGTAAGTCGATGGGGGTTAAGTTGCACCGTTGCCGAGATAATAATCGAGGTTAAACAAATATGATATATTGGATAATATCGTAACGATGTGATACTGAGTCGCTTGAGAAATTTTCAAACGATGAATCTTGTTGAACTTAAAAGTTAGAAGATTACATTTTGATTAAGAATTACTCCAAAAGGATTGGAAGTTGTTTATTCAGAAGTTTTAGGTTGAATAGTATCGAGATAAAGTATCGTGGGAAGATGTATACAATTAAGTTATAGAAGGTCGTTAAAACGGTGCCTTTGTACCGAATTCCAATCTTTCGTTTTGCGATAAATTCTTGCTCTGGCGCAGCGGTTAATCGGTGGTGGACTGCTCGGATAGTTGGTTGTAACTCGTGTCTCATTCAATAGGATATCTTAATTATCGATCTCTCGTATTCCCTCTTTCTTTAATCTTTCTCTCCCTTCGTTAATTACCGGTCCTTAATCATTCGTGTTAAGAAATTTAATTAAATGAATCGCTTGAGCGTCAGGTGAGCGGGGAAGCTGAGTGAATTTGTAAGGTAACGTTTAAGTAACGATAAACGTAAGAACGCACTAACGACACGGCAAACTCGATTAACGAATGGATTATGTTTCGATGGCGCAAGTTTTCCTCGCTCCGTTGTATCTTCTCGATAATTACCTTTTAACTTGATTACTCTAAGGACACGACGTTCATTCGTGCTACTGTTCTATAAATCTAATCATTCTTCTTCTTCTTCTTTCCTTTTTTTAAAGCGGTGAATTGTCATCCTGTTGCAATCTGTCTTCGGACGGTTGCAACAGCAATTACGCCTTTGACGTCGATACGATCTACATTTAACTTAACGATTCTGTAAAAACAGAAGAAAAAATCAGTCGCTGTCTAGATCGAAGTACTAGAACCATCAAATCCAAACCGCTTACAAGCGAGACGTTTTATCTTCATACTTGTTTGAATCAATATATAAATATATATATGCTTTCGAACTAATTAATTAAAATAGATTTAAATGTCAGTTTACTTAACGATATTCGTCGATGAAGTTAAGTGGAATTTCTGATATTTCGAAAGATCGATCACTTTTTTTTAGAGTAAGTAACAAATTACAAGTTCAATTGCCTGCCATTACGACGTATCTTAGCGGTATAATCGTTCGATTAAGATAGTTTAATATGAAAGGGATACGAAAACATAAACTATCAGGATGATACGTCAAGTCGCAAGGAAGGACCGGTACTTTCGCGTTGAATTCGAGACACGATTTTCTGTTCCAGCGGTTCCGAGGTAACGCGAAATATTATTGTTCCGTACGTATCGAAAATAGCGTCGCGTATAAGCATATG
>JAITYT010000249.1:859501-890368 GCA_025433975.1 Liostenogaster flavolineata | reverse complement strand
CAATATTCAAAGAATTGGTAGTCTTTCGAGCATGACGAAAAATGTCGTCATACCCGGTTAAGAGGTTAAAGAGGGCGGAATCAAAATTTTTATCCATTTATAAATTTGCAAGCTGATCGGAGGATCGATGGAAAATTCGTGAAATGGCATTTTATGCGCAACGAGTAAATCGTTTATCGAGCTTGGATAATAACTTCACGATTTTACGCAAATAATAACGTCAATATCGATAATAAATATCAATCGCGTGTCTCACTTATTTTGTATCAATCTGTCCAATTAATTCTCTTTTCATAAATTCAAAACGCAAAGTAAAATTCAATATCCATCTCGCGTATGAAATATTGTTATGCGTGCTTCGATGAAAATTTGTTCGTTCGTGAAGGAATTTAAATACGTTCGATCAGCCGCATTTAGTATAACTGATGATTTCCATGCATGCTCTCGAATCAGCAGTCAGCTGATAAAAGTGTACCAAATACGATTATACGACACAAAAAGACCTTCGTCGTACATATCTCGAGCACTCGATTCGCCTCGAGTGAATATAATCGATGATGTAAGTGCGAATGTAAGCACCACCCGGTAGAGTTAGCTTAAAAATTATAAAAAATTGCTGACATCGCCGTCTTCTTTTTTCCCCCTGCTCTTAATCGCGACACGAGATTAATGGATGCTTTCAAATTATAGCCAATAATACGCGTTAAGCGACAACGAATTTTCTCGGTTACTGGGAAAGAAAAACTCGGAAGTTTCACGAATCTATTATACAAGGTGCTTATCTTTCGTTTAATGCGCGTCTTAGCAAAAAGATTATCTCTCCGCTCCACTTTTGACGTCAGAACTGAGAAAAATTACGGCGGAAATCACGCATATCTGGAAATAATTGTTAATAATTTATTAATTAAACTATGAATTAATTTATTGTTACTTGTTAATTGACAATAATCGTCACCTCTAACTCCGTAATTCCATCTCTCTGGACATCTCTGAGAAACTTCGAATGTAAAAATGAACAAATCATTTATGGAACACGATCGATCAGTTTTATTGCTGGAATAATGCGAAGAGAAGAAGAAAGTAGAAGAAAAAAGGGAGATCGAGACGCTCAAAGCCACGCAACTGATAAACTTCTAAAGAGTACCGAAGAAGATTCGGCGAAGAAGACACGCCAAAAGCCAAAACGAACGAAAGGAACTGAAGAGAACTGAAAGCCGGAAGAAACGGAGGATTAAATAGCAAAGAAGCGTAAGAAAGAAATAACGAGCTTCGTTTTAACCCATTTGCATCGTATGGAAAAGTGGAAAATTTGTTCTTATCGCCAAAATGTTTGTCGCTTGTATTTAAATAAAAATGTTTTAAAATATGAAAAAAGCAATTTTGCATAAATAAATAATTTCAAAGAATTTTTATTTCACCGTGGATTAATAATCATAATAGAACTGGGATCTAATTATTGCATAATGCCACACGGCATATTGTCACATTGGTAAAATGTAACTTTCCTTTTCTTTCGTAATAAACAAACTACACAAAGTTTGCGCGCATATATGCGCACTGGTGATAGTGGCCAGGCAAAATGCGCGCATATGTGCGCTTATGATGCAAAAGGGCAAATCAAAGAAGGAAGATTTTGGGAATTCTGTCGCCGTGGTAAGAGAGAAGCTAGCGCTAGGATATGGGAACCGAGAGGAAGGAAGAAGAAGAGAAGCACGAGTAAAAGAAGAAGAGGAAGCTGTAGAGGAAGAAGTCGGGGGATGAGTGCGAGGGGGCGAAAGGGGCGGGAAACGGGACAGAGCAGATCCATATAGCTGAAATCTATTCAAGACCCGGCTTTGGTAGCCTGCCAATTCTATTTTCTTGAGCGAAGGCGGGTTCGCATTGTGCCCGTGCTAATTTCGTTACACGGTATCGCGGCAGTGGTGGTTGCGCGACGGTGTGGGTGGCGATACCGATTTGTTCGTCTGTTGGTCTCTGGTCGTGGAATCGCGCGACGATGGTGTTGGTGTCGATGTTAACACAGCTAAGGCATACTTTAGTCTCACCGCTCCGAGTCCTGACGAATGGATGTACACACGTACACGAGAACTCGATCGATGCTTTTGTTTGATATTCCAATGCGTATCTCTACGTCCGTTTGTACGCTGCTGTCTCTGGCTCTGTGTGCTCATGGACGCCTGCGTATCGGTGTATTGGTGCAGGTATTTTTAGATACGCCCACAGGCAGCGTCCCAACGTTTGGTGGTGGTAGTGTGGTCGCGCGCTTGGTGTTGGTGATAAACTAGTGGAGAATGAGAGAAGAAGATGCGAAAGGCCGCGACATTGATCCATTCTGCAAGTTACACTCGAGATATTTTATAGGATAACGGATGCACCGATAAACGAATTCTTAGATAGTTATTTACCTCTTTCCTTATCGCGGAAATGAATTCGTAGTGTCGCAGAAATGGTGTTGCGCGATAGTGGTGGTTGTCATTGTTGTTATACCGTGTCCCGCGATACTGCGATATCTCTCTCGTTATCGCGTACAAAGTTAATGCGAAGCGTCAAGTGGATAATAAAATGTAAATAAATTCATCGTTGTTCATCGCGAAAATTGATAAAAATTAATTTCGGTCTAGCGAGCGCTTCTTATCAGGATTTCAAATTTATAGTTTACGGCAAGTTTCTGCTATTTAAACGAGTGCAAGTAAACAAACAATCTCTGTTATAATTATCCGTTCTTAAAAATTGGAAAACAAAAGTAAAATCATGAAGTACGTATCTTGAGTATAAATAACGAATTTATTGTGGATACAAAACTTAATGGCATCTTCGCAGTCTTATTTTATCCAATTTATGTTCGAGCCAATAAGTGACAAAATTCTTACATTTTCTAAAAGGCACATAAAGCATCGCGAATACAAGAAAAGGTACGATAGATTCTCGACATTTAGCTAGAGATTTCTAAACGACGGAGGGCTAAACAGCGCGGAATCATCAAACGAAAATATCTTTGCTTAGGCATCTACCCAACCTCGTTACTGAAACGCATCAATGCGTAGGACACTCGTTCCTTCCCCGCGTTATCGTCTCTTTCTACGCATGAGATACCACTTCACGAGCGTCCCTCTCCGAGACTTCGTAAATGTTTCTCCTTTCATTATCATTTGGGTTACCCTCGCTTTCCACGTTCTTGCATCTGCTTGCATTTGGCATACACCATGCGTTTGATCTCGTTCCTCGCTTATTACGTCACATACATGACAACGACGATATATCCGACGCATTCATCCACTTTTCGACGTCATCGATTGCAACTTGGATTTGCACGTATGAATTTATATAATAATATAATATCGTGCATGGTTCCAAAAGAAAGAAGAAAATCGAAATCGAACGTTACGAAGTTTCTGAGAATTGGTGTGTGTTCATCGGTTATTTCTCATTTAAAAATTAAAAAGTTATCAGACATTTATTGTTTCGTCATTCTCGTAGCAAATTCTAGTGGTAAATTTTCGTTGAATTTAAATTCGATTAAAGAATGGTGCGCGAGGCAAATCGATACTTGTCTCGTTTCAAGTTCGTCGATTCCGAAGAGAACGAGTTCAACTCAAGGATTACGATAACGCTAATGGCGAGCGCAAAGACGTGTCACGCACATGCGAATCAATCGGTATAAGAAAGTCTTACGTGACTTTGTTCGTACGCACGCAACGTAATTTTTCTCGAGCGTAAGCTTACCCGGTTTCGATGACGATCTAGAATCGCGCGAAAAATGCGCCTCGCTTGAGAAAAACAACGTCGATCGATCGCAAACTCAGCTATTTTTATCGTCGTGGCAGCAGTTATTTCACGAACTGGGTGTCGTCGTCGTCGTTCTATTACTTATTCGCCTGCTAGCGATCGTTCTTTCTCACAACTATGCTATCACTGCCGCTTTTCGATCGGAAATTCGAAAATACCAATTAAAATCATGGTCGAACGATAACATCGCTGAACTTGTAACTTACGTTATTGATCGTTGTTCTTTGATAATTAATGGATATGAAGAATTGTAGCTTACAGTGACGAGTTATTCAAAATAAAGCGAAACATGATCAATTCCACTTCGAAAGGTTATTCTCTTTTTTCATGACAATCTTATTTTTTTTTGTTCATTTTCTAGGTACAAATCCGAAACCTTACTGTAGCCACTATGTCGACGAGTCTCGGATGCGCCAAGATCCTCAGACTTGATTAGACAAGCTTTGACAGACCGTCTGCCTCTTACGTTTATCTTCGTGAGCCTATTTACGTTGCTATACGTCCATACGTACAGGGTGTTTCGGTAAGAATGACCGCTCGAAATGGCTCGTTACCCATTGATTTTGTCAAAAATGTGCATGGAGTGAAATTCGTTGCGTGCGTTCTGTTTTTACGCGTAGAATACTAGTGTAAAAAAATATATTGCATCTATCGAAAAATAGAAGATTGGTTCCAGTCCTAAGAAATCACCAAAAATAATACAATAAACAATGAGTTTTTGTGTTAGAATCTTAAACGTTTTATTTCATAAAAATTGCACGTATGACATACAAAGTAACAAAAAGACAAAATCTTTGTTTTTCATTTATTTTGGTCAAACAGCTTTCCAACATGCATTCAAAGTTGATGGTCTTAACTCAGCCAGCGCTAATTCAATTTGATCTATACAATCTATAGTTGAAAATTTCTCCCACACATCAATGACTGTTAGTGTTTCATCGCTTAGTTTGTCCAAAACGTATTGAAATGTTCGTTTTACGTAGTGTGCTTTAAATGTCGCAACTATACCTTGATCTAACGGTCGCATCAAAGATGTAGTATCAGGCGGCAGAAAATAAAATTGCACGTTTGGATGTTCTAAGACCAGATGACCGATTGCATTGTCCGTAATTAATTCTACCTTCTAATTCGTATTAAATCAAAATCGTGTAAAAACAGAATTGGGTATAGCCAGACTTTTTGATACATCATATTTTTTGAGACGATATCGAGCTTTTTAAGTGGATCCGTTGATAAAAAGTCAGATTTGGCGATCAACAGTCGGCCTTAAACTTCGAAACGAAAGGAAAATTTGTACAGAATAATTTCGTTATTGGTAGCTTGGCCTCCACATTTTTTAATGTTTAATGTTTAAGTTTACATGCGAACTTCGTGTATTTTTTTTCTCTTTTCTTTAACACTCATACGTGAGAATTAAAGAGGGATAGTTGGCGGCAATCTTTTGCCGTCGATCGATCGATCTTTCGTGTGGTGGTTAGCGATTCCGAGCTGCAACGTATAACATACTAGCGTTGTACAAACATGCTCGCCTAATTTCATCGACCTTTTTAAGGATTCTTCGTTCTTCGTGAGTGCACAGAAGCCAAATCGGTCTCTCGCACTGGCATCCCGAAGTCGAAGACGAAAATTTTCGGATCGAAAAATTGATGAAAATTGTTACTTAATTTTTGACCTAATGACAATCAATTCATTTCGGACTAAAATAAATATTATAATAATTCTCAGATAATTCCTAATTAACTGAGAAAACGAATCTTTGAATGTTCGACGCTATTGACTCTCGCAAATTTATTTCCTTGATTGAATTATTCGCCATAATTTTTGTTGGTGCAAATTATTTGATTCTTTGTCGGTAAGATTATGGCATACATTCAACTATTTTCATTAGATCAACATGAAGTCAATTCGGAAGACGAAAAGGAAAAGTGCTCTATCGGTTCAGACGGTGATTATGGATTAATGAGTTTAAAGAAAACGAAAGGAGGCATTTGCGCCGAAAAGATTCTTTAGTAAAGCGACGAACGATAGCGCATCGTTGCCTTTGATTGCTGATCTTTCCGCCATTGAAGAAGAAACACGTTTGCTTTGATCGAATCACGATCGCCTGAACCAAGGTAAATATCGTTGATGTGTCGCGTCGAGATCAAAGCCAACGTCGTTCTCTATCGGTGATGCCATGAATACGTAATCGCAAGTTGCAACGGGGAGAAAAAGAATAGATATTTCCGTTGAAACGCGTTCGGCGTTTCTTCTGCATTATTAACGTTCAGACAATCGATCATCCTAATGTCAAGCTCGACTCCCATACCTCGAAAACCATACAAATCAGTACAACGTTCATTTTGGCTTTCATCGCGTGGCTACTCCGTTGCTTATTCAATAATCCTAATGCAAAACGATGACGGTACGCGGAGTTTATTGGCTTAACACTTTTACCAGCAGAGAGATACGTACTTATCGTTAATACGCCCCATCTTTTTCACCGAAAGATACCTAAATCACATCGGTCGACTCTATTTTTACGCGGATGTAACCTTTCGGATGGTCTGTCCAAACGCTACGTGTATATTGTATTATAGTCGTCAAAACGTTCCGATTGTTAAACTTTCAAGCCCACGTTTCCCACGAGGGAAGAACAACATCGTTTCTCTCTTTAATTTTCTTTGAGATTCGAGCTACCATAAAGAGACAAAACCAACGTAGCTGGCTAGAAACGCTAGACGGAGCATCGTTAAATCGTCTATGGGACGGACGGATGTGTGCACGTGCACGTATACGAAATCCGTACGCCATTCGTGATAGCGTGCAAAGGCAAGTGCAGTGCATGGCTCAGGAAGAGACAGCAGACAAAGAAAAGCTTGCCGCGTGCGCGCATGCGCATCTCTGTGTATGTGTCGACACGGTTTTGAAGCGAAGAAGGGAGACTAGGTGAGAGAAAGAAAGAGGGAGAGAGAGAAAGGGAGAGGGAACGAGTCGCCTAGAAGGAGGCGGTGTTGCAACAGCGGGGGCGGTTAGGGCAGGTCGGCGAGAGGGTCGGGGTAAGAGAGCGGTAGAACTCGGTTGCGAGTAGTAAACATAACCCAGATTCGCATTCTGACGGTGGTAGTGGAACCGGCGGGCAACAGCAGCAGCAACAGCAACAACGGTGACGGTGTTGGTACCGATGACGATACTAGTGGTAGTAGTAGCAGTAGTAAGTAATAATAGTAGTAGTGGTGGTGGTGCTGCTGCTTCTGGTGGTGCCCAACCCAAGGGAGACCGTGGAAGCGCAGATCGAACCAATAACCTAGCCTAATAGCACGGAGGAAAGCGAGTCTCGACAACGTTACACCGCGCAAAGGTCACCCCGGAGAAGTCGACGGGACGAGTACCGACTTTATTTATAGCCAGGTCGGCACCTTCCTCCCCTCGTCCCCCAGCCCCTTACCGCCCCTTTCTGCCTTTTTATTCCGTCGTATTTCTTTCTCCCTTGCCTTCCTCTTCCTTAGATCGCTCCTTCTTCCTCTGACCCAAGAAACGACTCCCCTATCTCCTTGGCTGACGCCCTGTTGATGTTCTAGCAGCGCACGAGTGCAACACAAACTTATCTTTCCCGTGTGTTCACGGTGCTCGTCAAATACCAACACACACGGAGATCATGTACAGAACCATACACCGAATTTACTCGTGGTCTCTCCCCCTGCTCTCGTCGGTTCTCCATCCCCACTTTGATCTATTTCCATCTACCACCACTTTCGCCTCCTTCTTAGCCTCTACCTACGTCGTCGCGCCCTCGTCTCGCCTTCTCTGCCTTTGCCACCTCCATCGGGCGTTCTTTCTTCCCTCTCGTCTTTTGCTCTCGTCTCCCTCCACGCTTCCCCAGCCTTCCCTCTTGCTTCATCCTCCTACGAAAAACTTACGCTTCTATAAATAAAGCGCTGACCCTCTCTCCCCGTACTTCAACCTTCCTTCCTATTTCTCTCTCTTTCTCTCTCTCTCTCTCTTGCTTTCGCTTTCTGTCTACGTCCCCTCACCTTTCCCTGGCAATGCCAGCGGTTCCCCCGTCGCTTCTTCGACGCTGACAAACTCGTCGACGCGAGCGATGCTCGTGTCGTTGGTGACTCGACACGACGCGCCCGTATGGAAAGGTTCCACCACCGCTACCTGTTAACCAACCGAGAGTCAAGGCGTGTAAACGCTACTGTTGCCGCTGCCACTACTACTGTCGCTGCCACCACCGTGCTCACGGCTTCCTTCAGCTCTCTACGTAAACTTCGTCATCGCCGTTCTCCTCTTGTTCATTGCCGTTGGTCGTGTTATCGTTCGTTAGTCGACATTGACGCGTTCCAATTACGATTTGGTAACCATGCGTCGTGATCGTCGATTGACACTTTGCGGCACAGGATTTCAGATCAAAAATAGACCCATGCTGCACAGGAATTTTATCGGGTTTTAAATGAAACAAAATTGGTATATTTTTATTAACGAAGGTATAACATCGTGTAAAAACATGAAACTAGGGAAAAAATGTTAGCGCGATAAACCTTCCGCTTATAACGATTGGTGAACCGGTAATGGCGTGTCGAATGTTGCCAACACAAGTGAATATATTTGTAACATTGCTGGAAGGCATTACCAACTGCTTTACGTAAATAAGACGAAATATCAACCTGTGCACATGCAGCTATTGCAAGATTTCGAGGTGGGACTAGGAATGTCCCACCATGCCGTATAATACATCAAAAAGGTGGGACACTTTTAATCCTACCGTGTCCCAATATTGTCGACGGTATACTGGGAAACGAATCGAGTCTCTCTTCCCGAACATTTTCCGTCTATATGTCGAACACGAACGCATTTATTCAGAGCAATTATTTTGTTAAACAAAATTTGTTATCAAGCGGAATTGTCTGAATAACGCGTCTCTCGTATTTAATTTGTGATTAATGAAATACGCCGCGACGACATGGCGTTGAGTTCCTACGATCCTCTCTTATCTTTTCTCAGCACGTTCGATCGTAATCTACCAAAGAGTTTACCGTTAAATTATTTAGATGAAAGGTACACAGTCTCGTTAGGCGAGTTTAAACGGTTTGGGAATATTGAATTAAAAAACATTGGGATTACTCGGAATATCTGTCGGCAGGACCGAAGATTGCTTCTGATCTGTTTGCTTTTGTGGTCTTTTCTATTTCGTCGGTTGGTTTCTTTTTTAGAATTAGCATATTTGAGGGAAATTCGCGTTTAGATTTGCTCGTTCTTACACGCGTTAAAACACGCGACAAGTCACGTGTTAAGTAAAAAGATTAACGATACTTGGGCTAAAAGCTGGCTATTCATTATTTATTAATGAATTATTTTTATACACTGCATTCCGTTTTCTCGAAGCACTGTCCATCATCGTGATCGAGTTCGACGTGTGCCACGTAGACAGTACGTATATCCGTCGCTTTCTTGAAATATCCATAATTTTACGAAACTCAACCATCTTTTTACCTGCTTTAGTTTTCTTTTTTTTTCTACCGCGCCTTTTCTTCGCAACCCCTCTACCTCGTTAGACTTTAATTCTCTTCTATTCTTGGACGATTCCGCCGACGGTTTTTTATCGATCGTTTTTTTTCCTTTTCTTTATTCAAAGGACGGGTTCCGCCACGTGCTGGCCGAATACCAGAATACCGATACCGAATAATAACGACGATGATCTTAGTCCGTGCTCGGTTACATATCGTGGTTAATTTACGCTCGAGAAGGAGAGAGAGAGAGAGAGAGAGAGAGAATCACGATATATCTCTGACTCGCTCGATGATCCCAGAAAAACCTGTCGCACGGTTTATAAATAGTCTAGGACCCTCACCTTCTACGGTCGCTACTTGTTAACCGAGAAACGTGATAGTGACGTTAAACGAGGGACGACGACTACTACTACTAGTATTACTACTACTGCTGCTACTACTATTACTACTACTACTACTACTACTACTATTAACTACTACAATGTCGACAAAGCAACGACGAGGAGAAAGAGGGTTGAAATGACCCTGCTGCAGGTATTTCGAGGTTATAATCATCCCCTTTAAAGTGCGGTGCTTCTGCTTTCGCATTATCGGAGATTCGTGTAACTATCAATATAATTTTGGACCTACAAAATGGTGGCATTGGTAACGAAAACAATTATAACGATAAAGACGACGATGTTATTAATAATAATAAAAATAATATCGATCACGCAACTACATTGCAATCGCTATCCGTGAAGGTATTCAGTAATCGTACCGTTTAAAAAGAACGTCGAAAGATTCCTTTTCTTTTATCGAACTTCCAACTACGGTACTCACCTTCGAATTGCGTCCAAAATTTCGCCGCGATTTTTCTTCTATCTTTGAAACGTTCTCAGTCGTCGGAGAGTTCCAGATCTCAGAAGGCGAAGGTCAAACTCTCCCTTTGAACGTATTTTCGTGATTCGACGGTTGGTGGTCCACGAACACCGGAGGGCGCCAAGGATCATTGCAAACACAGAATCCCTCTTCCAATTTTGTCTTCTTCTTCTTCTTCTTCTTCTTTTCTCTCGTCAACCTCTCCTGTACGCCTTTACCCAGTGAAAAAAGAGCGGCAATGACGCGCGATGGCGCCAACGCCCCTTCCTTCGCTTCGAATTCTCTTCGTTCGTGCGAACGCGCACACCGTCACGATTGGTGAACGATCGCGACGGGCTCGTTCGTGCGTACGAGGAAGCGCGCCCGACGAAGATGTCGGCGAGTGCCGCTGATAGAGGAAGTCCAGCATCGACGCTGTCGTGAGCGAGTAGCACCCAACCGAAAAACACGTTTCACGCGTCGTGCATCGTGATATACAGATCCGGAACTTTCGCCTTTTTTTCCCCATTCTCTCGTCTTTTTTCCTTTTTTTTTTCGACGTAACGACTTCATTCTTCGCAGATCGTTCACGAAGGCAATTTTCGTCTCGTGCTTCTCGCGGTCGTCAGTTCGAAAAAAATAATAGTAACGATTTTATTAATTTTTTTTTTAAGAATTCGAAAACTAAAGAATCACTAGATTCTAAATCAGGCTAAAATCACCGACTGGTTTCTTTTGCAGATCGTAGTGTAAAAATGATCTTGTTCGGGAAATATTGAAAGGGCGAACTATGGCCGAGTTAAATTGGACGCAAGGATTTTTAAACAGTCTAGGCCTGATAGAGGGATCGAGTAAGCGTTTTAACGTAAAATACGCGAATACGCACGTTTGCTCGTTAGCGTACTCTTGGTAGGTCAGCTGGTACCGAGATTCGTCCTCGTCCTTTGAAATCGTACGAATAGTTACGTACGAGTTTTATATCGAGAATCGTTCCTTCGTCGAGGGGAAAGATACGTCCGAATACGCGAAAGTAGATGTGGACGCACACGTACCGACAGAATTCTACGACGATGGCTAAGTTTCGTCGACCGTTGTCCCGGGCGACGAGCGACGTATCAATCGATATCTAAAATTAAAATCAGTTTCTTTATACAGTCTCCCGCGGTCGAGGATTTTTTTATCCCGTGCTGTTAGCGATGTGTGGGTACGCGTGCGCGCACTCCTGAGTCTTCAACGCCAAGAAAGATCACTGCATCGATTATTTCGTTTTAGGATGAATTTTAACGATGATGGCGGCGATCAGGATATCGAGAATAATCTTCACGAGTGCGATTAAAAAAAAGTGAACGGATAAATGAAAATTCTTTTTCTTCTAACTTTGACTGTCTAATTAAGATAGAAACGTCAACAAAAATTACGCCACTTTTACGGCAAAGTTGTAAATCGTTTAATACTCTTATTGCTGGAAGACGAAACATTTGTCGCCTCTTGAATTTATGTTGTTCGTATTTGCAGTATCGCTCTGATATCGAGGTGTTTCCGTTACACCATTCGTTAAAGGGACAACGATTGTCCTTTACGTTAGTCATCGCATGTACGCATACGCGACTTTATTTTGACTCACCACTTTTGCATTCTTGACTGGACTGCGTCACTCTTATCTTTTCTCGCCGTATAAATATAAGCACGCATCGTATAGTTCTACTTCCTGAAAATGGTTAAGGAATAGTTTTGGACGTTAGTCAGAGCCAATTTTGAGGTTGCCAAAATCGTAAACGAGACTCTCCGCGAGGTCGATAAATATCCGAAACGTTTAGCTCCTTTTAAGCATTTAGACAGGAACCTTTCGTCTTTTGATTGTAATAAATCCTGTTTTAATTGTTCCTGTGTCAGACGGCCTTTGGAAAAATCCAATCGCAAAATGTCAAGCGACGTGTTCGCGCTTTTATTTCGTGTCGAAAGATGCTGGCACTCTGAGGCAGCAAATAGAAGAAACGCGATCGCACTCTCTGGCACCCGAACGATTAAGCAAATGGGATGTAAGTTGGCTAAATATATATCACAGTGTATTAAAAAAATATTAAAATATTAAAAAGAGATTCGCCTCTCGGATGAATGTATTCTTAATATTTTATGTCATTAGAGTACTTGGCCGCAAAGTAACACGGAAGATATTTCTGTTTAAAGTCTTTTCTAATTCAACGTATTCGCGAAGATAGAAATTATGCAAATATACGCCTCGTACTTATTGCAATATGCAAGCGGTTTGGAAAATCGAAAATCGATCTAATTTTTGTCACGTTGCATCTGAGATACTAACCTAAAAGTGTCATTAAAAAATCAAACCTACCTACGTCGTGTTTACCTACGTACGTTTTTATGCTTTTTCGATTGTAACTGTAAAAGTCACGATTTATATGATTAAGATACATGTACTTCAACGATTTGATTTGATTTTTCGATCATTTTAAAGGATGAGTATTTTTCTCTTTTTTCAAGCGAATTTGTGAAAACTATTCTTTATATATAAATAATGTTAAATATAAATTTTGTACGGAGAATTTATAAAATACTTTTCAATCGTTTAGAGACTCTCAGCGTACATTCGAGGTCAGTTTATCATTCTTAAATAATTTATCATTTTTTGAGGCGTCGTTTTCAGTGGGGACTCTATAAAAGAATTTATAGAAACGCTTTACAAAGAGAAAGAGAATTTCACGGTTGGAATAAATTTTAATTTCTGACAGCAGTTAGGTGTGTTTATTCTTTGATCATTTTAAACGATAAATCACTTTTTCTCTTTTCGAGTGAGTTTATGAAAACTATTTTTTATTGACCCTTGATAATATTTTATAATATATAAATAATTTTTTTTGTCAACATATAGTTAAGGTCAATTTGTTACTTTTAAACAATCTATCACTTTTAACGAGTTTTTTTCAGTGGGGAATCTATAAATGAATCCATAGGAACGCGATACAAAGAGAAAGGGAGTTTCACGGTCGAAATAAATTTTAATTTTTGACAGAAATTAGATAATATAAGATCTTCGCTATGAAGACATATATTTAAACATAGCAAAAATTTCAATTTTATACCTTTAATCCTTATTTATTACTGTCTTATTCAAATTCTTCTTCTTTATTTTATTCGATAATGCCAATGCGGCATTTAGCGAAAAGGAATACGAAACTGTTTATATTTATATTTTTATGTGATAGCGATTATCGTTATTTTCTTTCAAACACACACACACACACTTATTCTCCATTTTTACGAACGGCTTCACACCCGACTGTATGTCATTCCCACGACTCCACCACCTTCGTAAAGGTCGATTCATATCGTACGTTACACGCGACACCTTGTTAAAAACATTCTTGCTTAATAAATTCCACGGTATCGGTATGCTCGTATGCCACTCGCCGATTATAAGTCAATGCGAATACGAGCAACGAACGGCATCGTGACCGAGCCTCGCGATTCTAACGGCGATACGCACGAATTAAGGTGGATTCACAATTTTAATTATAAGTATTAGGTCATCACGGATGAAATCTGTAGTTAATAATAATTTTTCTACCAAAATTTCCTACAAATTTCATCCTTGACAACTTGATACATACAGCACAATTAAACGTAATCGTAATTACACGTCGTATTCTATTTAATAAATACATTCTTACGATTCGTCTTTAATTCATTATCGCAACATCTCGTACACCTATCGCAATATATTCCCTTTTTAACGCTCTCATTACGGCGGAATTAAATAACGATGCTTTATTATTAGCACGCGCACGCCGGAATCGTGTTTTTATCACGGGAACACCGCCTCGCTCTGAGACTCGTTACAATAGCAAAACGAAAATTAACTAATAATTAATACTAAATACCAATAAATAGAATAAGTAAATAAATTGATCAATTAATTAATACTACAAATTAAATAGTAAAACGTATTTAAAATCGTCGCGCATTCCTAAATGATTATTTTCTAACGAAATTCACCAGCGCTACATATCGGACGTTTATGGTAGCACGTACTAACAAGACTGAACTTGTACTAAAGAGGCGCTTCTTTTTAAGGAATAGTCATTCGGATCAGCGTATTCGTGGCCGATGATTATCTAACGTTAATAGAAGCTCCTCGAAGCACGAAGTCCGTTTTCGTGCAACTTCGCACTCTGTGAATCGACCTTAATCCACGTATATCCCCGTTACAATCGTGGGGCAACGTGCCATGGTGGTGCTGTTAGCCACGTATCGTGGTCGTCGTTGACGACGACTCCGCTTGAGAAGGAACCGCCGCCACCACCACCACCACCACCGTCGTTCACATCGGCGAAGAATAATATTAATGCGTGCTTTTACACGTGCGGACGTTTATTTTCGTCTGTATTTTTAGCGGCCGGTATTTTCGAACGAACCGCGCACTATTTTCGTACTAGCGCGCGAGCGCATTGGTTTCAAGCAATGCGCTATGGTACGCACGCTCACGCACACACGATAAAATCTAAGTGCGACTCTCGTCTATCATTGATATTCCGCACCGTTCCCTCCGACTTCTTCTATCCTCCACAATTTCGACGCACGCTGCGCGCTTTTTTTCCTCTGTCTCTCTTTCTCCTTCCTATTTATCATCCATCTATCTATCTATCTATCTATCCGTCCATCTGTCTATCTTCTTTTACCGTACACACGCTTTTTTCTTATCCGTTCTAACGAATTTTTCTTTCGTCGAGATTCTCTAAAAGTGGAATCGTGATCGTTCGTAGATTTGCCGTACCTGCTCGGTAACCTTTCCCGTCGGCGGTGAAGCAAGTTGCGAGATTTTTCCAGTCTCGTGAACTCGAATTTCGTGGATGGTTCGTCCGTATTTTCGATGAGCTCAGCCGATGACGGCGATTTACGAAGGTAAAAACGTTGTATAAAAGTACTTTCACTATGTTTTGAACCAGGTAAAATCCCACGAGATAGCGACGTGTTCCGAAAAAAAAGGAGGAAAAAACGGTACGTTGATTTCTGTTGTATCTTTTTTTATTTTTCCATACGAGTGGAAAAATTCAATCGAATCGCGCAAAGAAATTTCATCGTATCTCTGGAATAAAACGTCCATCCAGTTCGATCTGAATAATTTTCTACTTCTTTGCCTTTTCCGGTATGCGCTTCTCTATGCAACGGTGAATCATATTTTTCGAATCTCATGGTGCTGCACAGCCACGCACGATGTTCGGGTTCTCTCCTGCGATATAAAAACGACTCGACGTTCGCTCATCCAATATCGATGGAAATTCGGACAATTCCAAATTCTAAATCTCGTTCCAACAAATCCTGCACCGGTCTGAATCTTTTCAACGATAAAGTTCACTCGACCATTTACCACGATTATCCATTAGCAATGCAAACGACGAAAGATCCAGATATGATCAACGTTTTTAGAATTTTGATCTCTACCAGCCTTCGATTTGTTTTACAGCCGTTAATCTCCGGCGATCCGCTGCCATCAAATTCGAACCTCGGCGAACAAAATTCGGCTTTTCGTACCATCGTCGATTTATTCGAACAGTTGTCAATACGTGGAGCGAAAACAAGCATCGTGTTCCTTTCTCTTTTCGTCCTTCTTCTCCTCCACTCGGATTCTCGAAAAATTCTCGAAAATCTTTAGTACGCGTCTATTTTCGACGGTCTAATGTTGCCTAATAAGACATCCGGTCGAACCAACTCGCCAAATATCGTTATTTGTCAAGTATTTTATATAAATATAAAAAATAATTCGCAAAAAATCATCAAAGGATTAGCAACAGTCGCATGCGCATGAAATCCAGGCTATTAGGTCGTGTAGGACGAGATATCGAATTTTTTATAATTCCAAAATTGATCGTTGAAGTGGTTAGATATCTGATTACGTTTATTTGAAGTTAAAAATGAATTTTTCTTTTCACGTTTCTTACATTACGCCTCCTAACACTGAAACACTCGTTGTTTCCTTCTCTATTGTCTTCATCAATTGTACCTTCATTTTGCTATTTGCAACGCGCGCGTGTCGCGTACGTACAACTTTATTTGCACGTTGCGCGGATCCGTTGAATTTGGCCTGGAGTCTCCATTAGCTCCGATCTTGCGTCGTCGCGATCATCGGACGCTTGTCGATCGAAACGGCGAGGATGATCGCGAGTCGAGCGCCGCATTGACTCGCCGTTCCGAATTAACACGGAGAAATGCGGATGAAACGGTACCAACGACGGCGGCGATGGTGGCAGCGGCGGTTCGAACCTAACGAGCCGTTAATAATCGTTGTGGACGATGTCGAAGGAATTAACGACGCGTCGTTAAAGATTGACAATTCGCTGGGCCGTGGGTATTTGTAACGGGCGAGCAACACGAAACGACCGCGATGAGTCGAGGGAAACCGGGTCGAGCGGGTGACAGGAGGAACGCAACATGGCGTTATCGTCGACGTTGTGATTCGTTAAAATGACGTGTGTATTGTGCGCAGGATTCACGTGTTGTCTTTTTTTCAATTTCTTCCTCCCTTTCTTTCTCTCTCTTTCTCTCTCTCGCTCCATTTTCATTATTTCCTTCCTTTGCTAACCGTCGGTCTTCTTCCCCCTCCCTCGGCCCATAGAAAAATCGTGGCACCCTCGGTGGAATCGCAGCCGCCGTAAACGCGTCGAGCGTTTCATAAAAGTAGAACGCACGCGTTTTTTAAGGGCACGTATTTATACACTCAAGTCGACCTCATGCCGAGGCTGGAGCGGGCCTCCATGTAATTCTTGCTTCTCTTTCGCCTTTCTTTCGTTTGCCCTTCTTCATTCCTCTTTTTTCCCTCTCGACGATTCCGTCCGTCCCTCCTTTGATCGCTAATTTCGATCCGTTTTTTGCGATATGTCGCTTTGTTCGCGTCAAATTTTTTTCGTCTTTCGAACGACGAAATTCTCTGGCGTTGGTGAGACACCGTTACTGTAAAGGGACACTTCGATCATCTTTCATTGAATTTGGAAAATTCACACGTTCTTATGTAAGAACAACATCTGCACTTAAAATCTGTAAAATCTGATGGCTCTCCGAATGGACGGCGACGTCGACAACCGATCGTAGCCCGTCGGTCCCTTCTTAAAATATCTAATAAATTTTTGCTCGAAACGCGTACCTTTCCGCTCTGTTGCAGAATTATAAAAATCGTCTCAAATCGAGGAAGGCAACATTCTTACAAAAGTTCCTCTTCCAACTTATCCGTATAAAAATTCCATAGCGGCACTTCGCCGTGTTTCATGGCGCTTCGAACAAATATCGCTTTAGCTCGGTAATATCGATCGATGTTGTTTACATTTGCTGGCGAAATTCAACGAGGCAGCGGTTGAATTCGTAATTAAACGGCGTTAGAATGACAGGATGTCGTGCGCGAATTTCGAGGGTAACGCGTAAAATAAGAGCTTGCACGTTATTAATCCCTTGCCGTATTTTAACGAGTCTGACTCGTGATAATAATTTTAGGTAAAGCACGAACATGACGAGTTTAGCTCGTGATCGCAACTTCGGGCCTAATTTAAATATCACGAGTCGTACTCCTAGACGTTAAATTCAGACTATACGTGTCCGTGCTTCGACCGATCGTCCGATCAGCGAACGACATCTCCTACTAGTTTGACCTGAATTCTACCGAGTTAAATGTTAAGGCAAGGGGTTAATGTCTGGGTTTGTAATATTTATCAGACATTTACGCGCGACGAAGAACACTTTTCCAAAGACGATAGACCACGTGAAGATGAAAGGCACGTTATCGAATTGCATTTTTTTTATTTTTCAAATTTTCGATTTCAATTTCAAATTATAAATTTAAAAAATTTTAAATTATAAAAAATAAATTGATAAATTGTCAGATTTAAAAAACACACGATCTATTTGTTGGAACGAATGTAAAGCAAAAAAAAAACAAATCCGTATAAGAGCGTAACGTCAGATATTTGGAAAACGTCAAAGTTCAATTTTCTTTCCTTTTTTTCGTAGCGTTCCTCCTTTCCTCGATGACAAAAGGAGCAAGGAAAGAATGTTAAAAAAACTGCTATTCTTCTCCTTCTCTTCCTCTTTTCCTCCCTTTGACAAAAGAGAAAGATACAAAGAGGCACAATCGAGGCCATTGTCTAAAGGTCTTCTCTTTTTTTCTGCTTACTTTTCAGGTAAGTGTTCGAGTCGAGCGAAGTCGAGTCGTGTCGAGTTAAGTTTTCGTATATATCATCCGATCGTCGTCGTTCTCGTCGACGACGGCGGCCATACGATGCGCCATTTCTAAAGGGGTGAAAGGGCTGGTAGCTAGGTAAGCATCTAAAAATAACGCTGGTACATCATATCGAACGGTCACCTATAAATAGACACGTAAGTGACGAGAAGAGAGAGAGAGAGAGAGAGAGCCACTGTATGGATTAGAGCTGCTTGACATAACGCGTCGGCCATCGCCTACAAAAATCAAAGGGAGGAATGGAGGATATAATCTCGGGTGGCGAGGGTGAGCAGAAGGGGTGGCGAGTAGGGCGAGGAGGTGACTTGGCGGTGGCTCGTTAACGACGACGAATAACAACGATCGATCGATTATGAACGAATCACGCCTGTAGTTTCTCTGCTGTAACGAGCACTTCGCGTGCCAGTCTCCGATACTCGCGAATTTACCGAAGAATTCTTTTGCGTTCCGCATGAAATTATTATTCGAGGAACCTGGATTTTTCTTGAAAAAAAAGAAAAGAAGTAACTCGCTCCTCGCGTTCCTATTACGCGCATATGTATGTGTACTAGACGCTTGTCTCACCGATCGACCTTTTGCTCTAATAGTCACTCTCTGGATTCTTGGAAGAGAAAGGTGTACGCCTGGATCTGTTTTTACACGATTTTTTCACGCGATTGCATCAAGAACTTATAACAAATTAGTTGAAGCAGCAATTAGGAGAAAATGTCAACGAAATTAAAAAAGATGATCGAGTTAGCCATTACCCGCAAAAAATCGATACAATTCAGATGGTTGATTCGGTAGAAGGAAAAACTTATTTAACAAACTCGTTCTCTTAACCCTTCGTCTACCGATAGTTACGCTTTACTTTTTACTCCTTCTTTTTACTACTAACTTACAATTTTACTACTCGATCCATATGCTTATAAAATGTAAAGTTCTTGGATCTATATATTTTTTCCCCAAAGGAAGAAAAACAAAAATAAATAATTTTCTTCTCAGGGAACGTATTTACACGTGTCCCTGATTTTATATGCACAAAGACTTCGAGATCATCGTAACACTTCAATGATTGGTCCTCGAAAAGTTAAGGAATCCCCGTCGTTACATCGTTGTCGTTGTCGTTGTCGTTGTCGCACTTATTTATCGACGACATTGTTCATGACGCGTCAATTGTTTTCCATGGCGTACGATCGCACACGTGCACAAGGCAGAGACAGACGTATATATTATCATATTGTATTTCACACGTACAAAATGAACATATACGTCGTGTACACGTTGGCAAAGTAGCACGTAAATAATTACGTGCGCGGACACATCGCATGCGGATGCACATACGAACATATTTGCCAGACTGCTTCCTCGTAGCATGACCGTACCAGATAGACCTAATCGGATTGCAGTGTCATTAACGCCGGGGCGATGCGTGGTCGCTGATTGCCGCAAGTGATTTCTCCGAATTAAAAGGCAAAAAACAAAGGGCCACGGTGCGATAACTGCGTTTCCGGGAGCGGTGGACCACAACCCACGGACTTCCGATAGCGCGATGCAATGCGTTTTTCAATCCATTCAGAAAGAAGATCGACGACGATGACGTTGACCCTGAATTATCAACGACGATATCGTTTTTCGATTGTTATTTATTATTATCGGTCAATCGCAAGATCCTCGATGGTACCATACACTCGATCGCAGCTCTTCACACGATAATTTTGTGTATTTAACGAGGCTAGCTCGAAATCTTTGTTACGTTTTGTTATAAACGGCTAGATACAAAAACGTACCGTATTTTGCAAATAGTCAAGTTTAGATTTTTTTTTGTATTTTAAATGTAAAAATTATAGCGACTTTATTCAGCGCGCTGTTGTTATAATATTTGAACAAGGTAAAAGGTTGAATTATCTTTGGTCTTTAATATTCATCGACTGAACGTGTCATCAGTATTAACCCATTATCCGCCATAATTTAAAACTCAAGCAAATATGAGAAATAATTAGGTGACGCTTTTGTTTTAAACCAACTGAAACCGATCACGATATTAATATTATGATTTATATACAAGTTTAGAAAAATGATCGTCCTTTTTTGGAAATATTGGTAGGATGTGTCATAATTGTTATAAAAAATTAAATCTGTATCCAAAAATCGGATCGATTGGTGGCTAATTGAATACTACTTTACAGTTTCTTCCACGGCTGAGTTTCGATACGTGTATAAAATTAGAAGTTACGAACGTTTACATTTTCATGCCGTAGTAAATTTGACATCTTTTTATAATCTCGCGTATACTTAAAATATAAACGCGCACGCATATACACGCGATGGTATCCTCGCGCTTCATCTCTTAACTGCCTATTTTAGGGTCTTGGAAAACAAAGCTGCTAACACGTATACCATTTTCCTAAAATTATCTCAATTTAATTTGAAGTTGTTGGAACGTACCTCGAAAACTCTTACGGATTTATCGCGAATACCATCACGAAGAGTTAAACTCGGACGTCCTTCTCGTCTTTCCTATTGCATATCCGGCGTTACTATTGGTACACGTATGTACGCGCGCGAGCGAGGATCCATCCACTCGGGAAGCCGTCACAGTCGTTCTTAGGCGGAAAGCAATATTATTTCTGTTCATCGTTAATGGGCGAAGCGTTTCCTGAAGCTCCGCAGAACACTCGCAACGCGTCCTTGAATTTTTATGTACATCATCCCTACCAATAGCTCGACCACCTCTACTATCGTTGCCGTTACCATCGCCATCAGCGTCGTGGTGCTTTTGCCTTCGCGTATCCGTTGAAATTCTCTCTTTCCGGGAATACACCTACCCAAACCACCCACAGATCAGCGACCCATCGTGCGAACAAGCAACCAGTCGATCTTACGACTGTTTCGTCCTCACAGTGGTGCCAACAACCTTTCTTCCTCGCTATCGCATTCCCTAGCTCACCAGATGCTACTTTTTACGTTCATACCAGCTGCGATACACATTCTGCACGACGCCCTCTTTAGCGTTTCACCGACTTCTTCTCGCCTTTATTTCTCGTCGCTTCGTTCTTACGTGTCTCGGTTAATACGTCGTAAATGTTCACTTTCGTTCGCCCTTTGCTCATCAAAAGGCAATGCGATTGATAATTGGAGTAGTTGCGTTTGAACGCGCGGGCTATCGCGCCAGATCGTAGCGCCATCTCGTTGGTCGCTGTCACGTGACTGGAGGAATAATGCGCCGCGATAAATCGTGATTCGCAGTCCTGGACGGAATTGTCTGATTTCATCAGTTTCCTCCGTATCTCTAATTTTTTGGTTCTTTCATCGTTAGCCATTCGGAATCGTCGCACTCGTTGGCAATTTTGTTACGTACTATTCAATTCGTTCGCTTTTACATTTATTCGAACGAGGAAGCAACGAACATATCTTTGGATAAGCCTAATCGATCTATTCGTGTCGATCTTTAGTCTCCTCTTATTGGTATCGCTATAAACGAACGAAACGATATTATTTTATTTCTACTCTTAAAATCGAAAACTAGTACAATGATACGTTACGAATTCTCTCTAAATTCGTCCCTCCCTCCGCCCGTCTTTCTCTCTCGTAACAAAACCGACCGGGACGAGCTCGCTCTCCATTACCTTGATCTTCCAAAACGCATTTCAGTTTAAACTCTCCCGCGTCACGAGCGTCAATTACGTTCGCGCTGAAACAACAGACGATCTTGACATTGGTACTGCGTTTCGAGTTCCCCTATCCACCCATTGCCGCTCGTACGAATCTATCGAACGTCCCACCGCTCCGCATTCGACCAGTCGTACGATCCCCCCAGCCTCGATAACTTTCCCTCCTATCATCCTCGTCGTAATCGATCGAGTTCCGTCATAGCCCGCTCGTTAAGTTACGCGTCCGAGATTTCATCATGGATCGTTGATATTTTACGTGGACCTTCCGGGAAAATCCACGCGAAATGGCGGCGACGAATTTCGACGAATTTCTTTTCGAGAGCCGAACGATTCCTCCCTTACGTACGGCGTATCGGTCCTGAGACAGGTACGCGAGGATCGAGGAAGAGTGAAGAAGAAAAAGGAGGAAAGTGCAAGAGAAGAAGAGAGCGGAGATACCAAGAAGCAAGGAACGAACCCGACGTCCCTCATCGGTTACGCCATTGTACGCGTGGACGCAACAATGCCGGGCCTCTATAAATAGTTGTAGTACGCGCATCGGCCGCGTGGCGGCGCCACGCTCGTCGTTACGGAGGCGCGAAAGAGAGCGGCTCGAAGGCGCAGTTCTATCTCGTCTCTCGCGGTCGGCGCGTCGATTACGCGACGCCTCGAGCCGACGACGTGGCGTCGACGCAGAAACGTCGGGCAAAAATCACCCAACAGCAGCAGCAGCAGCAGCAGCGCACAGACGAACACGAGACACCAGCGTGTCGATGGTCGCGTGACACGATCGAGTGATCGAGAATTCCATCGACGATAACGCGAGTGAACCGCTCGACTATCGAAAGAAAAAGCAAAGTTTCGTTAGTGATAACTCTATCTCTTCGTTTCTCTCGGTACGATCGACTTCTCTCTCTAATCGGTTATTCTCGCTTCCACTCGCACGTCGTGTTCGCGTGGTGTTGTTGTTGTCTTTGTCGCGGCGTTAAGAGCGCCGTGGTGGATCGCCTTCCCTGGTTGGTCGGCGCGGACGGACCCAGAAGAGGACACCGAAGCGTTAGAAAGACGCCTTGACGGTGATCGGCGAAGGCGAAACCGATTGGAGGATCGAACGTCGCGACCCAATCACGAACGAGGGGATACCAGCGAGCGACCGAGAAACGCTCCGCGCCGCTCATCAATCCGACTCTTTCCAACTAAATCCGAGGAGGTGGAAGAGGAGGAAGAGGAGCAGGAGGTGGAAGATTCCTTCAAATTTTCCCCATCGCAAAGGTACGAAGTCGCTTCGCTATCGTTTTTTAACGTCGAATCGCTTCGAGATAAGAAGGACTATTCCGACGACAATAACGACCAAAGGCGCAACGCCGCCATGTTACCAGCGTCGTGATCTTGTCTCTCCGTCGCACCGACCATAAATGACAGCACTCGTGCGCTACCTTTCCGTTCGTCTCTTGTTTGCCTGCTTCATCGTGTCTTCGTTGTTATCGCGCTTCCTTTTAATTCCTCCAAGATTCCAGATCGTTACGAAAGATTCTAAGCCGTTCGCCAACCGATGGAGATTTTCCTTCGTGGCTTTATCGCGTTGATCGTTGATCCATTGCCGCGCAAAGTCGTCGAATTTCGAGCGTCGCGCGAGAACAGCGAGGAAGAAGCTAGCTCGCAACGACCGGTGACACAACATCGTTGAGGAAGGGTTTCGAGAACACCTGTTGTGCGTGGATGCGTTCACTCTCGTCGGGTGGAACGACAGGTTCCTAGGGCTCTTGATATTCTCTTTCTCTCTCGGTTGGATTGTCTTTCTTCGTTTCTCTTAGTCTTGGTTAGCCGTGGGATTCGTAAACCCAAGGGCAACAGGATGACCGTAGGAACTAGCTCTTCTAATCTCGTTGTGTTTCTTTCACAAATATGGTTCCGTTTCTCTTCCTTGCTGGTTCTATATCATTCCTCGCTTCCTTTCAAAGAGGCAGGGAACGATCGAAATAATTTATCTTGAAGATTAGTTTAACTCTTTGGGGCACAGTGGGTCTAAAATTGTCCCACCTTTTCGATGTATCGTACCGCATGGTGGGACATTTCTAGTCCCACCTCGAAATCTTGCAATAGCTGCATGTGCACAGGTTTATATTTCGTCTTATTTACGCGCCCGATAACGACAAATTTAATCAACTATTACTATTTTGTTGTGTTTTTACACGATGTTATACCTTTATCAATAAATATATACCAATTTTCTTTCATTTAAAACCCGATAAAATTCCTGGCCAACGTGGTGGGACTATTTTTTATCTGAAATCCTGTGCCGCAAAGAGTTAAGATACGTTCGGAAAGGTTAATACTCGACCTTCGTATTTCCACGTCGTATTCGATGGTCGTTTCTTAGCTCGACCATTTCGATAAATCTCGCTGAACGCGAATCCTTCCTCGTCGCGTCGAATTATTTCTCGCTCCAGCTGCGCGTTCTATCGTCGCCGCTGATCCACCAAGTTAAATGGATCAAAGTCCGAGCGTCATCGAATCGGTGCTGATTTCTTCGTTATGCCAATGCAATCCACCAGCGAACCAAGCAAGCAACCCCACGATTCTGTCAAAATAGACTCGTTCTCTTCGCTCATAGCGATAACTCGGCCGTATTATCGGTCGCGTTTCGTAGTGTTTTTGTTTATATCGTCGGTTATCCAGCAAGCGCCGTCGAATCGGTGCTGATTTCTTCGTTCTTGCCGAGTACCGTCGATACCAGCCCGCAGTTAACGGATACTCCAGCGAGAGAGAAGCGAGCGAGCAACCCCACCGTTCTGTCAAAATAGACTCGTTCTCTCTGCTCCTCGCGATAACTTCGCGGTATTATCGGTCGCGTTACCGCGCATTCACTCGCCATGTCTTTCGTCGTATCGTTTTTGTTATACCATTGGTTATCCTCCGAGCGACGATAACACGATACGACGCATAAACGCCACGAAACGTGTCGTCGTAAAGTACTCCTTTATTTTCGCCTTCTTGGGCGTCGACTTCGTGCAAGGAAGGTTTGCCTCTAGAATTCGTGATCATCGTTAGGGCAGGCAGGGTCGAACAGCTCGATTGGGTTGTCCGGAAAGTTCGTGCCGATTTTCGTTTTTTTTTTAAATTTATTTATTATTTATATTATATTTTATATATAATAAATAATTTTATATATTGTATAATTATTTTTTTTCTTCAGAAAAAAAAGAAAACATTTTTCTTTAAAATCGGCACGAACTTTCCGGACAAGCCAATATAACTTTAGTGATGTGACAGGAAACGCGTTATTTTGTGAGCTATTCGCGAGTTATCGCGGTCACGCATATTAGTCAATTTCTATTTAAACTCTGCATACGAAATTGTTAAAACGAAAGCTAATATATTTGAATCTGTGAAACGCATTGGACAAAATGAGGCAGGAAATTCGTTATGGAAAGTATGACGCGAATAGCGCCAGGAAATCATTGGCGAGAATCGCAGCGTCGATATTTGCTTTATTTCTTCGTCATCGAAGTTCCTAGAGGTCAATGCGTTTTAACGTAACATTTTCATGTGAGGTCGCGCATTAGCGCATCGACGGAACAGTTCGACTGTCATACACAGTAATTGTATATAATTTACCGATATCTTGCAATTTTCTGGACGTTAATCGTAACAATGCTTCGGCGACCTCGTAGCAACGTTAAGCGTAATTTCTATAGCAATCGATGTGTTAATCGTATGTGATTCGCCGAAGTTCTACGTTACGACAGTATTATCTCGAAATTCGCGATAAACATTTTATTTTACGCGGAACGTCTCGATCAACCTGATCAAATTCGGATCAATGCGGTATTATTTGCAATTCTGTATTTTTGTCGTTTTCTTAAGGCATATTTGTCCGTAATTGTTCATAGTTTTTTAACCTTTTCGGCCTGTAAAACGCTTAAACAGGGAACGGAACCGTCGAGCGCCAAACGAGCATCCTTGCTTGCATGCTTTTAATTTCGAAGGACGAGTTGATTTAACAATGAGATAGCGTTTTTGTTGCACGAAGTACCGATTAACAGGTCAACATTTACAATGCGAACATTTTTTCACACGGAACATCACAGTCGACCTAACCGGAAAGTTTAGCGTGACTTATGGATGCGTATACTCGACGCTCGACCGATGTGTATCAGTACGTCTTTATCAATGCGCCATTTTTTGCATTTATGTATTTTTGTCGTTTTTTTTAACCTTTTCGGTCTGCAAGCGCTTAAACGAGGAACGGAATCGTCGAACGCCAAGCGAGTATCTTGCGTCAGATGCGGTAGCTTTCGAAGAACTAGTAACATAAAGCAAAAGGTTTAAGCAACCAAAGCAAACAAAACTTTTAAATTCCATGGGAGAATTAATTCGTTATCGAATAACACCCACTGCGGACACGATGAGCTAATCTGACAATAAGGTGGCATTTTCGATGGACGAAGTACCTATTAACAGATCAAACTCGGATTCAGTGGAGGAAGGTAAGATAGATCGAAGTCGTGTAATTGGCAAAAAGGTGTCTTTCGAATAACCGTCTCGAAAAATACGTTATTGCGACTGTCGATCGAGAGAGCGTTACGCACGAAAAAGGGTCAAGTGCCTTGCTCGACAACGCGGAGCAATGGACGAAACTAGTTCTGGATTAGCCACAGACTCGTTTTCGACTTTGTTGGCTCCTATCGAAATCGCTTACGATGTACCATCACCGATCGCGCACCAAGGATTTTTTATTAATATATTTTTATTATTACACAGGTTTTTTTTAAATATCGACTGCTTACTCCGCTCGATCATCGTTCAGAGTTTATCGTATCGAATTTATGTTTTACATATTAAATCGCAATAACGATATGCATACGTTCACGGATACTTAAAAATCGGTGCGTCTTCGATCGTATTTTCCATATTTTACTTCTAGACTATTTATGACTCGCAAACACAATTTGCGTCATGTGAATTTGAAAATAGTCTCGAGCGTCAAAACTTATTCATAGAATCGGTCGTTACGCGTTTCGTTTGAATAAATACGACCTTTTGTCGAAGAGGATATCAATGAAATACAGTTTATTATTTCTATCCGCCGGAGTTTCAACAAAGTTTTTGGTTTACGAGAAATACTTATCGAAGTGCCTCTGCGAACGGTGGCGTGGCTTCGAGAAAATTGTTGGGTATCGCGTGTATATTCGTGATACATCGTAGTCCGCCGCGTAATCTCGTACTTTCCATTTCGCTTGATAATTCTCCGCGATTACTGAAAATCTACTTTTCGAGCTCGATATAGACATTCCCGAAAATCATTCTTGAAAAAGGAATTAAACGAATTCCACGTTAAAATGCTACGGCACGATTTTACCGGAGCCACGAAGAAAATTAATTACTGTGGAAGAGAAGATTAGTTAAATCTACGCAGATGACCTTTAAATAATACGATACGTGAGCCGCACGTAGTCTCGTATCGCACTGTGAGAGATACTCTCGAACGGTGTTGTGTAGCACGATCGCGCTTTAAATTAATTCGTACTCTACGACGTGGCAGGAAATCGGTACGATCGCGAGCTTTCGAAACTGAATTTTGAGTCGCAAACTTCTTCTTTAGATTTCTCTTTTTTCCCCCCTATTTTATCGGGTTGTTCGAAAAGTCTCCGCCGATAAAAAATGACAAAAGTCGATAAAGACCAATACAACGTGCCTACAGTAATCAGCGCGATTTATCGGAATAGGCATACTATAATATTTATGGTGTTTTTTATCGGTGAAAATTTTCCGGACAATTCTACACTTCGACCTGTGTTTTTTCTAATTTCTAAGGAAACACTGGCGAGAGCGCGTTGACGGAATACCGCGACGCCAAGTCTTGTTACGACTACGCCGTGGCGTTAAGTCAATTTGCCGGCGCTATTTTTACGGCGGGCGCGTCTCACCGATCGATCCTAACATGCTTCTTGGTTTTTTCATAGGTCGACGAAGAGCTCAACAACGCGCGACGATCGAGCGATCGATGTCGAGGAACTGTTGCGCGACGGTCGGAAACGTTAAATTTCAAGTTTGTTAAAAATGTATGAAATGTAAAAATCACGAATGTTCGACCAATACCGAAATAATTAAAGATTTCAAATAATTGGAGTAGGTAGAGTGAAATATTGAGATTTAGGAAATTACTGTCTCTTTCTTCGGTTCGCCTTCTATGCTTTTTTTTTTGGATCGCCTGGCGATGTAAAAACAATCTTTGTCCTCGGTAGCGTCTAAATAATTCCTCGGTGTTCGATAAGTCAATGACCTTTCTAGTTCGACGTCACGATCGTAAATCTTAAAAACTTCCGTCTCAAGCTAAAAATTTTATTCGTCTCGAGATACGATCGTTATCATCGGCAACCACAGGTGGAGACTTCATCATCCGCGTTAATCGGAGTGATACAATATTCGAATAATAATATTTTATGTTAACGAGTGTTACGTAAAGCAGCACCAAGCATCTCGTCGTCTACGTCATAGCGGTAAGATGAATAGTCCGGGAACCGCAAAAATTTAAAGTCGATTTTTTAAGCGTTTTCGTCACTTGCACGGCCTTACGCAAAAATCGGCGCGTTTGTCGAGATAAATCAAAGATTTTCAAAGAAAATCTGAGACGATCGTATGAAAGAGGTTAATTCTTTGCGTATCGTCGAAGCTCTGACACCGTATGCTGGCGCGTTTACATCGATCCTAAAAGACCAAGTGTCTATGACCCGGTAGCGGACGACGAAGTGTTGTTTCTTCCTCGAGATGACTATATAAGTTCACCTTTCTACGGTACCACGTTACACGCGCTCGATCGATGCTCGATGAACGTCGACGTAGCTATCAAACGGTCGCACGCTTAGCAAAATCTTATCTCCTATTTTTCTCGGCTTCTTTTTTATCGAGTATATCGAGTATATACGTAACTTATTATTTTAGTTTTCTATGTACTATGTACATTTCACGAGAAAGACGACTAAAAAACGCGTCGTTTTGTTACGGTTTCGTGTCAATTTTAGATTTAGCGAGTATAGTTATTTCGCCTTTATCGAGGATATTTGCTATCGCGTTCGAGTAATTTTGATCACGCAATGATGAATCAAGACGGCACAACAAACGATAGTTCCTTAACTTTTCGTTACAAAACGTGTTTCTTCCTCTTCTTCCAAAAGAGATAGTTTTGGTCGGCCATCGTCAAGAAACTCCGATCATTCGAATCGCTTCGTTGGATATCCTTTTACTTGTTAACTGGGTCACGCTTAAATGAAGTTTTTCGTGTAGCGAGTAAATATATTTTCTAGCCTTTTTTTATCTCCGGAAATGAAATTTATTTCTCGGGAGTACGACAACTTCCTTCGAGCGATATACTCCTTATAAATATTATCAACGAACAAATTCGATAACGAGACATTGTAACCCACTACGAAGTAAAGGATAGAATTAACCTTCCGAGGACGGGGGCTATTTAAATCCATTTCCGCTAGTGGACGAATTTAAATCGCCCCACGGGATTCAATTTTGTCCTTTCGCATAAAAGATATCGTAGCTTCTATATTTTTCAAGTTATTTAATTTACAGCGAGACTATCGATATATCGAACGCTAATCCTTGGAAGGTTAATTAGCAATATGACCAATATATTCGTCATTCTTAATCGACCGGTTGGACGTTTACGATATCAAAATCGTTTTCTTATTTTTTCAATGTAGCTTCAAAGTATTTCACTCGCGATGAAACTTTTGAAGTGATAACATTTTGAGAATTTAACATCGAAGGAGTCATTCTTTGCGAACGATAGACTATTCTTGTGCACTTTTCGCAACAAAAGTCGGAGACACTAGTAGAAAGGCTCGCGATTAGGTTCGAGCGTCGTTCGTTGCGTTACGAAGGAAGTGAAAAAGAAACCAACCTCCTCCTATGTCGCGTAACTCGTTTCTCTCGTTCGATAAATGCTGATCAAAAAGTCACCGTGATTTCTGGCGACCCACCGCTAAAAGGTACCGATATTCGTCGTGCTTTTTTCTTTTCTATCCCTTTCTGTTTTTCGTCTACGTGCCGTGAATATTTGCATAAATAATATCACGGGTACAGATCGAAAACGTGCGTGTACACGCAATCGATACGGCTGATACGGGAGCACGAGATACAAAATTCAACATTCGTAGGTAGGAAGTAGGCCAAGTGACCAACCGACTGGCTGTAACTTTCCCCTGATATAATTATATCGTGCAAATTGATCGGGCACGACACCGCCACGCGTAACCGCGCCGCTATATAAAGTTTAGCTGTTAAATTATGCCGTGATAATGAGAAAGAGAGTGCGAGAACGACGAGGGAGTGATGGAATAAAGATGGTGAATTAAGGAGCGGGGAGAGGTGGGGAAGGGGAATGGGAGACGCGGCTTACGAGGATTAAAATGATAGGATGAGTCGAGACGGAGTTGAATGAGAAAACAATTTCGTTGCGATGTTCCGCGAGTTTTGTTTTTCTTTCTTCCTCCTCGATTAAAATCACTCCTTCCATTGCGAATAGTTGCGCTTGAGAAATTCACGATCAAAGACGCGATACCTGAGCGCAATCGTAGTTGGATATTGCTCTTAGAGATCTAACGTTGAATAGAAATTCTTAAAATTCGCGTTACAAGAGAGAAAAATACAAAGGGAAGTGGTAAACATCGCGGTTAAATATATTCCCCGAGACTATCAAAAATAAGCCACGTCGCACGTTTTGGAATCTGAAATCATTACGGAAGAATTCGTAAAATCTCGCTTCTTTTGCACGCTCGTCGTGATTTCGTGTCTTATTTCGTTCGTTCGCTGTCCTTTATGCTCTTTAGTGTTACTCTGGTCTGCCTAAATATAAGAAGTTCGG
>JAITYT010000249.1:823369-842594 GCA_025433975.1 Liostenogaster flavolineata | reverse complement strand
GATATCACAAATTGGACGATATGCTCAATATGTTACTGGTCCAATTCGTGACCCAGAACTCTTACGAATGCGGCTCGACAGAAACCATAGAATTGCTTCGAAAATTTAGATTTTTATGTGTTTACTGTCCTCTTTAAGTTTTCAAAGGAAAAGAAGCGAAAAACTTGTGCTATATTTTGCTCGTTTCTCATAGCGAATGTTACAAATTGTATGACACGTACAATACGTTGCTGCAATTCGTAACAACATATGTTTAAAAATAGCACGTTTTACGTATCCCAAAGAAATGGAAATATCAGCAACTGCTGATTTTCTCCTAGCACTAACTTTCTAACACTTTCCATTAATTTTCCAATATGGCGCGATTTAAGTCCTACGATGTTTGAAACAAGTTACGTGGCTCCTTAACGGTCGCCTTTACGCGCTTTTGTCTTGCGTTCTTTGCTTTGCATCGTACAATACGATCGTCTTACGATCTCTATACACGTAATGCACGTTGGTAAAGGTGCGTCGTGGTGGTGAAGTTGCTCGCGTTCCATTCGCCGGCCATTCAGATCGAGGTCTCCCGTTTACACGCGCACTTTCTTACTCTCGTTCCTTCCGACGCGCGCGCGCGCGCAAGAAGAGATATCGTCTTGCACTCGCCCTGCGCTACGAGTAACCAAGAGCACGACCGAGCGAATTTTCTACGCGCGGAATACGCCTCCTTCTTACCACCTCCACTCGTCCGCCTCCTCCTCGCCTTTCCGACCGTTCACCGAGATTATGCAATAACAAGCAGGAGCAAATATCAATTACGATGACTAAGTCGCGCTAAAGAGCTGCCCACGCGCGTAACTCGAGACTCGTGCGTTGGTCTCGCATTATTTCGCGAATAACGGAAGCTCTAGAGACACCAGTCCCCTTCCTCGTTCTCCTTTGTTTCATGAATATCGATGGGAGTACGCGCGTAGCGTATCGCGCAACATTGAACGCGCGCGCGCAGACAGACGTAACGAAATCGTGATAAATTCAGCGTAATCTCGGTAACTACGATTGCAAGAGCAATTGAGAAAATCAGGACAACAAATATATTGACCCTAGATCTCTTTATTGGATCGAGTAAAAAGTAATTTCGTCGTATTATTAGATCAAATTGAGAGACCGACGATAAGAAACGTTCGCGTCGGAACGAAAATTTCATTGATCGATGCTCGCACCGTTTCGATGACTTTTCCCTCTTTCTCGAGCAATCTTAACCCATTCGCATCACAAGCGCATATATGAGCCGTTAATTGTGAAAGCAGCCTAAGTCCATTTATACTCAATGTGAGATATTTAAGGGTTTGTGTTTCAATGCAATTAAAAATATACGTACAGGACATTAATGAGTCATACTGTTTTATCTCAACGCCATTTCTCCATATCTATTATACTTGAAATTCTCAAAATGGGACTCAAGTCACTTTCAAAACAAACATTTTTATCATTTCATTAACCAGCAAATTTTCGTTTTACAAAATCTTAGCGATTTTAAATATATATTATTACAATTCGCTTCAAAATGAAAAGATAACATAGAAATGTAAATAGTAAAATAGTTAACTTGATTTTTTTGGAAAATGGATGTAGGTCACTTCCAAATTAAACGGCTCGTATGCTCGCAAACGTTGCGTAGTTTGTTTATTAGAAAAGAAAAGGAAAGATACATTTTACCAACGTGACTTTTATGCATTGAACGTTTCAAATATTATCGCGTTGTGCAAAACAATTAGATGCCATTTCTATTATGATTATTAATCCACAGTGAAATAAAAATTCTTTGAAATTCTTTGTTTATGCAAAATTGCTTTTTTCATATTTTAAAACATTCTAATAAGAACAAATTTTCCACTTTTCCATATGATGCGAATGGATCAAAATTTCACGCTTCCTGAAGTCGCGTAAGAGTACGAGAAATCATTCGATAGATTATGTAAATCTCGTACGAAAAGCGAATAAACGCGTTATATTCTCGAGAGGCTAACGACGCGTGGATGCAGTTTCCTTCGTTGGAAACGTGAGCACTGCCCGTAGGATTAATCTCGAGAATCCTACGACGAGATTCGTCATTTATCATTGACGTCATATTCCGCACACCGACGGATCTAGCGCGTTGCACGTGCGACCGGAACGGTACGGCTGCTTTGCAGCTTATCGTACCACGCCGCAAAGTGATACGCGCTGCCATTCTCGTTGCTATCATTCGCGATATTCGCGTCTAACGACTACAGTCGGCCTTCGGAGGTTGGCAAGTCGCGAGACGACGCGCGACGTCCTCTCGAGAGCGTCGATGATCGAGTGCAAAGATAAGGTGGAATCTCTGGCAAAAGTAATCGTCTCGCGTCCTCGACGGTGAAGAACGCGCGAGATCTACGAGTTTTTCGCAATTCCGAGCGCACGAGGGGCGGAAGGGTGGTGGAAGACGAAGAGGACCGCGAAAATGAGCTCGCGTACAAGACAGACGGTTTCTGTAAGACAGGAGGGACAATCGTTTCGAAAGTTGTTCGGTAATCGAGCGTGAAAATTAGTTAGGAAATTGAGCGAAGGATCGTCGTCGAGCCGCGTCCGTTGTTCGGCTGCATCGGGAGCAGTGGGCGCGTGAGGGCGCAAGAGAGGGTGAGAGGGCGGATCGTTGGGACGATCGCCAGAAATAATTCGTTGCCAGAAACGTTAACAAACGAGATCTGGCAGTAACGCGGCCCATTCCGATGTTTTCTACTGTTTAATCATGAAATTTTACATATCATCATCCATACCTACGTAGAAATAAATAAATGTGCCGTACAGTCCGCTGTGACACGGTATTCCGAGCTCGAGACGCGCTGCGTCTCCATGCAACGCGGTGCAAAAATTTCGTCGACTCCTTCGTAACACGATTTCGATTCCGAAGGAACTTGCCTCCTTTTCTATAGCACCTCTCATAGCGTTTCGGTGCAACACGATGAAGAATTTGCGGCAACTTCGCAATCGTTATATTGACATTATTATTCCGTTGAAACGACTTAAAAAATTCGGAACAAAATTAAATCCCTCTGGGCGATTGAAATTCGTCCATTAGCGGAAGTGGATTTAACCCTTTAAGCGCCAACGTCGCTCACAGCGATGGTTCATAATTGTATGCTTTATTCCATTTTTATAAACCTCAGGTTACACTTTATTTAACGTTTTCGCGTATTGAATTTATTTTCTTAAATTTTAATTTCTTGAATAAAGGATGCTTAATAAAAAAGAGAATTTTTTCTATACTGGGTAAAGTTTTCAGCAAATTACTAGGAATACTAACCAGTTAAGCGTGGAATTCAATTTTAAAAAACCCCCACAGTGTGCGGAATTAAAATCAAGCAATGACTTTTAGCATTATTTTTATTTTTTTTATTGTTTTTATTATTTATTATTTATTATTTATTATTTATCAAAAGCAAGACTTTTATATTTTTCACGACGAGTATACTCGTCGAACGCACCCTAACGGAGATTTAGTTTGACGTATATACACGTCAGACACACTTAACTGGTTAATGGTTTTATAGATATTTTTCATAACGCCTGCATTTCTCTGTAAAATTGCCTGGCAATTTTCGCGTGAAATTAGGCGATTCTACGCCTTCGTCCTTCGAAGGTTAACGAATCGAATGGTTTTTTACGAGACACCGATCGGCACGACATTCTACTCTCGAATCTAGGCAAAACTACCTTCATCGTTATTCGCCCCATTTTTTTCACGTTTTCGTCAATGGAATCACAACTGTTGAAGATTCCACGGAGATACTCCGGGGAAAGATTACGTTTCAAACTCTGAAGCGCTCGTTCTCTCTTTCTTCCCTCCTCGATATAAAGAGTGACGTGAGAAACATCACGGATGGCGGGTGGTGGGGAAAAGGGAATTGAACTTAACGCCGTCGTGTCGCGGTGGTATTAAAATTCATTGTAATTAGTAGTTAGGCGGGGTTTAAGTGCGTACATCCGGAGAACACTTTGTGGGAGGTTCCTCGGTAGTCGCAATTACCTTAATTAATGTGGGCCATAATTGTTATCGCCCGTAGCCGACGCATTCTCTATAACGCCGTTGACGTCGTCGTCGTTCTACGCTGACGAGACTCATTTCATCGGCTGAAACGACGTTAAATAAAACCCTCACGGAAGCTGACTCGCGTGGAAAGAGAATGGGAAAAATGGAGTAGGCTGGCAGAGACGGAGAGGCGCATAAAATGGGCCGTTAAAGTCGCACCCTTACTCGATCTGCGCTCGTCCGTTTGTCACGAATTGCCATTGAATTTAACCAAGCGACGACTGAGGCAGAACGGCCGACGACGTCGTTCGAGTTCGGAAGCGTGCCACCGCCATTTATACACGATTCGACTCGTACGTTTAATTTGTGCTGCCTCGACTGCGAGATCATGCTGCATATTTCTCACCACGAGAGTCGTTCGTAAGATTTACGTACGTCATCTTTTTTTTTTAAGTCTTTTCCATCGCCTGTCATTTCTCTTTTTTCGAAGATGAATCGAGATTTTTAGAAGCGCCTTGAACTCTTTCAAGCGCGGCATACGTTGCGCCTCACACAGGACGTATGAATGTTCGTCGTCTCGCGAGATGAGCTTTTAAAATTCGAGTCTGTGTACTTCGTGCACTTCGCTTGACGCGATACTCGAATTCGTTACGATACAATGGGACTTTCGAAACTTTGAACTCGTCTATTAACGTCCGCTGTTATTCGCGCTTCAAAGATTTTCTTGCAGTGTATTTTTGACGCTTATCGTCTCTTGACACGCGGACGAGGATGTTCGAGCCTATTTCATACTCGACACTAAGTGCGGATTATTTTTAAATTTTATTTTCACGATTTCTTGAAATTTTGTCCGTAGGAAGACGTGATAAATCGTTTCTATCTTATTGTTCGTTTAAACGTGTCTACGAAGTCATCGAAAAGCAGATTTTGTTAAGCCTTATTGAGACGATGTTCGTAGTATGTTATTAGCAATGATCGATGTAAAATTTTTATGACAGATATTTTTTATTTTCATCTTAGAAAACTTAAATTGGCGGAGAAACATTGAAATTACGTGCTTCGTTAAACGAAGGAAGTACTGGAGACTAAATCGAATAGAATTGCGATCGATTAATTATCTTAATTAATTTTTAGAAAACTTTGATGAAAAATCGTTTTTCTTAATTTATCTTCGATTCGTACGATCGAAGTTAAAATCGTTCGCATCGCTCATTGGCTAACTTTTCCTAACTTTCCCCTCAATTTATCCCCTTCGGTGAGTAACTCCATAAGTCAGGTTCTGCCACATCATAGCGAACGTTCCGCACACCCCAGTTTTCTCGCGTATCTTTTCGACATTTTCATTTCATCGCTCTCACGATTAATATCTGCGCCACGTTACCGTTGCGAATTCCTCGGTGAAATATTTTCGCGAAAATGGCCTTCGTATGCAACTTGCGATTCTTCCATCATCTTTCGTTCAGTGAAATTAATCGAGGACGACTCGCGGGTGGACGAGAACGAAATCCGTTACGATTGCGAAAATTGTACTTTTGGCAAAACGCATGCGTTTCCTCGTGGCCGTGGAAGCGACGGCTACTAGCCGTTGCTGTTCTTGCAGCCGCGTGCCAATTCACAACGACGCTGTGTCACGTGAGTCGCGTGACTCGCGTGCGAGCTGCGACGAGAGCCAGACTTCGCTTACTCGAGGCCTCGCTTCGACCAATCGTGTGTGTTTTGCTTCCTTCGCTGATACTCCCAAAGTAACATACGACTTTCCACGGAGATCGTGGGAATCGAGACGCTTTTTGCGCGCAAGGATCAATTGAAGGTCAATAAATATTTCGTCACGCGAGATAGGAATCACCGACTTTTAAACTGCTAAAGTTTTATTGCAAATTTTATCGACAGGCGTCGGCGGCGTTTCCTCATTTTTTCAAACTGGACGTCTCTCCTAAAGGCAATTGTGAGACGCTCTTAACCTTTTAGCTAACGCCGCTATAGTGGCTTTCGTGAATACTATGTTTTAAATTAATAGAATGGCATTTCCAGTCACATTGTAAAACAGTTAAGTCCAAAAAAACGTTGCGAAACTGTAATAAAAAATCATGTAAGGCCAAGATCACGATACCAATGTGAAGATTGTTGTCCCTTGTTTTAAAACAAGGGGCTCGGCATCGTCCCTTGTTTTAAAACGTATCACACACAACCATATTATTAATTAATAAAGTATACCTTTTCGAATTAGTTTATCGCGTAATTTCCAAATTCTATACATGAAAATGTGTAAAGAAATTAAAATTGATTCATTTATAATTCTATTTCGATGTAACGTCGTAGTTGAAAGCGTCAGACAGTTCACCCGTAGTTCGAGGCGTGTCGTACTGAGTTACAGTGCTGTAGAAAGTTCCAGCGTAACTAAAAAGTTAAGGATTTTCTTCTTTAACCTCCGTGGAGGTATAGAAGACCCGATTTTCTTCGAGATATCCAAACTTTCGAAGTATTGGGTTATGGGGTATTGGGAATTTGATTAATATATCCATTTCGATAGATTGCGCTGATCACTGTAAGGAAGTTGTACTGCTCTTATCAACCTTTGTCATTTTTCATCGACGGAGACTTTTCGAACAATCCAATACTTCAAAAGTTTAAATGCCTGGAACCAAATAGGGTCTTGTATACCTCCGCGAAGGCTAAAGAAGATCTTTGAGAGCATCTCATACTTGACTTTAGGAGAGACGTCCTGTTTGAAAGAAATCAGAAAACGTTATAGACCCTTGTTCTTTGTTTAACTTCGATCTAGCGAGATTCATTGTAGCTCATGACTAATCTATAACGTTGGCCCCAGATCTGTAGCAATATATATTCTCTCCGTAGATATTTAAAAGGATTGGAAAAGGTTTTCGCTGGTCAAGCAAATTTCAATGACTGTATTCGCGTTTTAACGATAAAAGAAACAAGACTAAAGTAAATCTGTGCCCCAGGTACGATGTGTCTCGTGATAATGTAGTTTTCAATGGTTACGTTGACGTAAAAAGCGTCGTAACAATAAACTTTTGGTCACGAAGACAAGAACAGTATTACACTCGGTTCGTTCAATTTTTAACCTGCTTGAATGCCCTTCGATGAAGAAGTTCAACGCCTAACGGAACTATTTCAGAAGCTAAGAAGAAATCGATTCGAGGGAAGATACCCGCCATGTCGTTATTCTTCGTAACTGAGATTTGGACGAAATGTTTGCAAGGAATTTATTTTTTGTCTGTGATCGATCTTAATGTTTTTCCTTATTTTCTCCTTCACTCTCGCGTAGTCTTCCTTTTCGTCCGATAACGATGATTTATTATTGATGTAAAATATCACCCTTTCCGTACGTCGACCGGACGATTTCCAAGAATATCCACGAATCGCAAATGACTCCATAATTCATACTGAATAATTCAAATCCCGACAGTCGTCGGGGTATTTCTGTCCTCGAATTTACGGAGGGCGGTCGCGCGTATAGAATAAAACGATCTTAAAGATGGAACTACATATTCTGGTTGACATCGATCTGCTGTTGCTGTACCACTCTCGTCGCGGCAGCTTCATCATCGGATTCGTAAATATTAAAGCACGTCATTTATAATTTCTGACATAGAACTCGTCCATCGACGTCGCTAACACTATTCCGTTTAGATGTCACGCGCAATCCCGTCATGGTATAGAAACGCTACGGCGCGAAATATATAATATACTAGTTGATCATCTTGATCGTTATATTCGTCATCGTATTGGTTAATATTACTCGCGAAGTTGCTTTTTATTTTCCTTCGCACAAAACGATTTAACCAGTAAAGCTACGCGGTGGTACCAAAACTGGCAAGCAAACAAAGCAGCTATGCGAGCACAACGAAAGAAATCTTTGGGATTAACCGATAAGCCAGTACTCGTCGTTACTTCTTGAAGTTAAAGTTAGAATCGAAATGCCCTTCGATGAAACGTTTACCTGGGAAATCCAATTTTGGGAAATGTCTTGTTTCATTCCTTGTTTAAATTGGTACTTTCATCGACAATAGTGGCGGTGATGGCGACGACTGGGACGACAACAAAGGTACTAGCATCGCCGAAGAGAAAAGATGCGTTGGTGGGAACGAGTAGGTGTAACCGAGCTGGGACAGAGCATGAGTCAAGAAGAAAATTCATGAATCGTTTCGCTGGGTCGACTGTCCTTACTTTCTCTCCCCTTTATTTTCGCCTTTGTGTCGTTGTAGTGTAATAACTTCAGTTTGCGAAAATATGGTTGTGACTGGCGTATTCTTGAAGGCCCACGAAGAATGTTCTTACGTCAATCATCCAATGGTAGGATGTTTTCTTCTCCGGATCCATCGAAATCGGTAGTATCAGCGATGATGAAGGCTTACCTTAACATCTCTGCAGGTAGGTAGTGTCTTCTTTGTTTGGAGTAAGGATAATCGATTGCATGGTATTAATACCGGCAATTAAGTGATTGTAACTGTATTAAAAACGATACGAGAGAAAATAACCCTCGATGTCTAATCATCATGGCATTTTTACTATTAGGCAAGAATTCGGTGTTCAGAGTAAAAAGATCGATACAAAATGGGCGATGCAAATACGAAGTATATATCCCGGATGGGGAGACGGATAGATCAGTGTAGCTTGAAATTTCGAAACAATTCAACGTGTTTACTTTATAATAACTCCTATTCGCGTAGTTCGCGAAATCCTTAAAGGTAATATTTGCATAATTAAATCTCTTTCTCTTCGGTGTGATTTCCGACAGGATTTAAGGTGTTCGTTTCGTTGGGTGATTTCGCTGAATATTATTATCTCAATTATTTCATTTATTTATAGTTACATCCGTAACGAAATAAATACTTGACTAAGACACATCCGCGAACGATTGGCAGAAACAAAGGGAAGCGGAAAGCTGATGTGTCTTCTCCGGGCATTTCTTGATCGACAGCGTGCCTATTAGGGGAATCCAGCGGCGGGGGAGGGGATAATGCCTATGGTAGAAGAAGTGGGAACGTTCTCTCTCCCTCTTCCGTGTGCGCTCGCGCGCACCTACCTCCACGTAAGCCGACACGCGGTATCTGCCACCGAAGTAAAGAGAGGACTAACGGCAGCACGGCGGCGGGCCCTCTTCGGATTAACCTTGGACTTGACTCGAAGGAATGCAGCGTGCAGTGACCCCTGCTCTTACACTCGCGCGTCTCGTTCGTTTCTTCGTTGCCTTTACACCCCCATCCCTTATTGTTGTTCGTTCACCCCACGGTACAATTTCTTTTGAAATCGTCCAAAGTATCTCGAGATCGTTATTCGGAATATGGAAGACAAGATCACTCTCAAAGATCGTTATTTAACCGGCTCTAGCTAAATCGAGCGATTTCCAATCGTCCTAACGAAAAATGGCGTCACGATACTTTGGTTCTTCGATTTTGTCGAGTTTTCCAAAATGTCTCGTAAGATTATCGAAAACATTTTGGATTAGTCGGACATCTTTGTGAGACCTAAAAAAATTAGGTCATCCTTTGGATAGCTTTTGTACCTAGTGACAAGTTAATTCCCCCGGTAGTCGTTCCAACGTAGCAACGTTCTTGTGACTCCACTCAATTCGAATCTTGCTCATTCCTTCTTCCGTTCATTAAACTCGCGTATATCGTTCTCCATTTGACTCGTGTTGGCGTTCGTTACATACCGCCATTGTATAAATCTTATTAGACATTCGATCGATCGATCGATCGACTGAATTCCTCTCTCGTGATTGTGACGGGGAATCTCAGTGGAACGAAGCGAACGTATGACCAATAAAATAGCAAATGTAGCCGAGGGAGAGCCGAGTATGCGAAAAGGACTTGCCAATTATCCTACTATCGCAAACGAGAAGCACCGAAATCGCAGACGTCCGATGAAGGTCGATAAAGATCGGTGTCATAGGCGAGTCGGCGCTGGCGTCGTCGTTTGGTCGTCTGTCAAAAAGCGTCGGCGTTGATGGCGCCAGAGATTTTTCACGTCTGCCACTCGACGGTCCTCGTCCACGCGACCGATCAGGAACGAGAACAATCGGCATCATTGCCACCGAGGTACCAGCGGTAGCAGCAAATAGGTGGGCAAGCGGCAGTTCCTGACGTTTAAAACGGCGATATCTCGAGGTTGACGAGAAAGGCACGCTGCGACAAGGAGAATAGAAGCAAGAAGAGGGAAGAGAGACTGGCAACGATTATTATCGATATTTATTGGCTCGCTGCCTCGATAGAGTCATCGTTCTATAAATACTCGGTAACAAAGGTGAATATGTGTGTACGGTACCGACGGAACTTGCACGCGTGAGTGTGTGTGTGTGCGCGTGTGCGTGCGTTACGTACGAAGTATGCATATGCATGCCTCGTTTTCTTGTAACGCGCTTGTCGCCATTGAATCAGCCTACAAGAACACATACACACACCTACGGGCGTATGAATATCCACGCTCATGTATTATACACATAGGATGTAACGTTTTATCTTCTTCCACGATCGAAACGCACAATTCCTCGGAACGCTTCGCAATACCGCGAAATGTCGAGACGCGATCCTCCACTCCGAGATTCAATGGTTAGTTGCTTCCATCGTCGTCGATGCGAATCCAAGTATATACGAAGACGGACGGCGCGAAGGCTGTTGCGACGCCATTGAGCAAGGAGAAAAAGCGGCATGGAGAGAGGGGGAAGCCATTGCAAATGGCGAATCGTGTGAGCGCTTTATTCGCCTCGTAGTTTTCTATCGTTATTCGATTTTATTCCCCGATGGGTAAACGTCGATTTTTAATGGACGAGCGATCGATGGAAGGAGACAATCTCGCCGTTGTCACGTCCTTGCTTCGATCCAACGATTTTTTTTTAATACTTTCTCGTAGATCGGCCAAACACGAAATGGTAGGGAATGGAGAAGAAAGGATAATAAAAGGGGGAGGACATCGTTAAACGCTTCCATCTCGTTCGTACGTCTCGTTACATTTTACACGTCGACGAGCGAATATCGTTTTTAATTTAACGAGAGTTTCAGACAAAGAGAATTTTATCGTGATCACGAAACGTCTCCATTTATGTCGTATAGATCGATAATAGACCGCGCGTTATAATTTTACGATTTAATCGAGAACGATAGAAGATAAGAGAACAACGGAGAGAGAGAGAGAGAGTGGAGCACACGGATAGAGACAAAAATAGCATATCTCGCGATTACTATTTTTATTTTGTCACGACAACCAGCATCGAATTTTATTTTAGATGGAACTTTGAAGCTGTTCACTTTTTCTTTAGTTTGATAATTTTATATCGTGATAATTGCTGCACGCATTAGACCATACGCTATCGTTTTGAATTTTTGTCGATTAGTCGAGTGCTCGGTGTGAAACGGCGGTATTTTTGTATCAGATCAATCGTACGTTTCAATGTCAAACGTTGCTGCATCCAAAAAAAAACAAAGTATTTTTAACATCCGTACGTTGCTAAAATTAAAAGAAGAGAGACCTGCTTTTATAAATTTATTCTCGGAAGATAAAGCTTATTTATTTCACTTTCGTCGTTTTACTATATACACTTTTGTTAGCCAACGCTTTTAAACCTTACCTCCTATTTATCTATTCTTTTTCATAAATTTATCTCTTCCTATCCTATTTATATTTATCAAACTTCTTGTATCCTAAGTGCGTGCGCCTCGGGCACCTTACGCAACGTTCGACATTATACTTCGAAAAAGATTATTCGCAATTCGCGCGGACAATCGTCCATTGTGCCAGAAGTTTTATTTCGATGAAAAAGAATTCGGAATTATAATTTCTCTCATGGCAACAGCCGCTTCGTGAAATGTCGTAACATCGTGATTATCCAATTAACGAATCATACGGAAAAGTTCCGTGGTGCAAAGAAACGTGAACGAAATCGCGAAAAAAGACGAATCTTCCGGTCGATGTGAAATAAGTCTTCTTACGATTCAAAAACGCAGACATCAACTTCAATTGATAAAATATTCACGAATATTTGATTCGATGTTACGAATAAAAGATTCGTTACGATCACGAACCGTGAAGTTGCTCGATGAAAGACGCCGAAGGGTCGTCGAACAAAACAGGAAACGTATCGGGTTGGCAACTAAGTGATCGCGGATTTTAAATAGAGCGAAAAAACCTTTCACATAACTTCTCGTGTGCTTGCGATACGTTCTTGCCTTTTCGGAAATAATACAATAAAATATGTCCTCCATTTTTAAATTGGGATAAAAACGAAACTAGATAACTAATCCATACAATTTTTATACCAAATTAAATATGGAAGTCCAAACAACGAGAAAACAATACAGATTAGGTGCTTTAAACACGTCGACAAAACTAAAGAACGTGCTAAAACCATATATGACAAAATCAGCGATCACTTAGTTGCCCACCCAATAGAATCGATTGAAGCTTACTCTTCCTATAATATAAAAAAAACCAATTTTATTTCACACTTTAAAAGGTTTTTTAAAAACTTATTTACTATTTTATTATTTACATTATATTTTTTATTATATACTTTATAATTTTATATTATAATTTTATATAATTAATTTTTTCTCCCAAAAAAATTTGTTTTTTCAAAATCGGCACGAACTTTCCGGACAACCCAATACTTCCTTGCCAATCCAATACGCCATAGTTTCCACGTATACGTTCCGAATGAAGCGGCGTCTTTGATTACGTTACTAACGCGATCGTTCGTAAGAATCGTTACTCCGTCTTCTCGCGACGACGACGGCGATGGGTGGTGGTAGTAATGGTAATGGTGGCTCGGTGCTGCCAGCGCGTTCTCGCCGCGGCGCGAGTTAAAAAGCGACGATAAAGACCGCGATTAATTCCCAATAATAACAGAGTGAAGGCGAGCGCGATTACTAAGGTCATCGCGATGACTGGTGGCGGCAACGGCGGTGGCGGCACGTCGTTCCAAGACTATTACGACCTTCGGTCTTAAAATAGTTGCGTGTGCCGTCGACGATGACTTTGTTCCTCGTCGTCGTCGTCGTCGTCGTCGTCGTCGTTGTACAACTCGTTACGACTCGTTACAACGACGCGCTCGGCACGGAAGGTGCTAATCATTCGCAAGAGCCAGGTAGAAGGAAAATAAATAGGAAACGGAGAGAGGAAAAGAGAAAGATACGCGGATACGACGTTTTGCGCGCTATTATTGGCGCGACGTCGATCGTCGCGTCGTTCCTATGCATTCACTTTGCGTATCTTTGCTGGCCGCGTCGAACGTGCGCGAATAATAAAAATGTCGAATTCCCGTTTTAGCATTTTCGGAATAATTCGCATTGTTCTTCGTTCCTCTTTTCTCTTGAAAATTTCGATTTGAAGAAGTAAGCCGAAAGAATTCCAACGATTTCGAAGGATTCATGATGTCGAAAAGGAGACGAAGTAAATAAAATCCTACCGTTCGAGGATCTTTTACCGTTTCACCGCTGCGAGTGCCGTTTACGCACGCGTACGCTCAGGCCTAGGCAGGTTTAGGCTGCGAGATAAATAGTCACGGGAGAAAGAGAAATCGTTCACCTTCGAACGGCATTTCGCTTTATTCATTCGATGAGAAGACTACGATCGAGACCGTAGGAAGCTGTGATTCATTCGATGTCACTTCCACGATCGTGACGTGCTAATAGCGGAGATCGTATATGCGACAACAGCGTGGAAATCAATCGGAGCCGAGTCTTTAGTTTATGGCCATTCCATATCTTACGTCAATGGCATAAATTTATTCCGTCCATGAAATATAGGTGGCTTTCGATGTTTCTCGAATTTTCAAAAACATCCAGGCACGGTTATCCACCGACAAAATTACAATATTACGATATTAGCATGCTCACGACGGGTTGTACCACCGGTGGTACATTCTCGATTGTCCCGTCATAATCTGATCGCAGCCTCTTTTTCGTTAATAAATAAAATCAGGGAAAATATTTCATCGATTTGACGATTAACCCTTTGCCCTTGACGATTTTTTTCGGTCGAACGAGGTAGCAACTCGAAAAGATTTTACGCATATGTGCCGAGTGTCTTACAGATCACATAAAATGGCTTTATATAGAAATTAATTTACAAAACGTTATATTTTAACGTGTTGTCTATATTCACATCTTTACAAATAGAATTTTATGATATCAGGCTCTGTATTTCTGTTTGGTGCGATAATTTCTGTAACAACCAAGGATGCGCCTTGGTAAAAGCTTTGAAAAGTGCGAGAACACGTAAAAAAATTATAAGAAATTCCTTCGTTGTTTTAAGAATGACGAAAAAGAATCGGTGTCGATGCCGTCGATGTTGACTTCGATTCTATGCAGTCACGGCCAAGATTGCGGCATAATCCGTTCGTAAGCGGCTTCAGACTCTGTTACAGCGTAGCGCGACAGCTGATGAACATCGACGTTGTCCAATCGAATTTTTTTTTATTTCGAATTTCCGTTCTCAGGATCACGAATCGAACGATCACTACGAATTGTCCAGCGACCTCTAAGGAGAGCCGAGAATATTTGCGCGTGTCGTGGCTCGGAAATTTTCGAGCGCGTTTACACGCGAAATAAACGCGGCGAATTAGCGCGGCCTCGTCTGTATTTCTCCGGATCGAGAGGGACAAGTACACGTCGAAAGTCGTTCTTACTCGGCGCGAGTATCGCTCGCGCATTGTGTCGCAGTCGTACGTCCACCGGTGGGTCCATGGAAAAATGACGTCGCTGGGTAAAATGACGTTTGAATGGATCGACATCGTTCCCGACGTCGTCGTAACTAACGGTGCTTCTCGTTTCGACGGACTGTGAAAAGGCCTGGCCTAGTCGACTGCAATAAGTAGTTGAGCAAAATAGGTCGGGATAGTATTAAGTCGTGTAACGTAAAATGTCGAATTGCTCGTCATTCTCGAACTGATTGCTGTAGTCGTTAGATATTTTATGTTTAAAAGTTTAGAAATTTGGAAATCAATTTTTCTCTTTCTTTGCACGATATTACATTAAACGTTAACACTTTGCCGGCCGCATATTTATCGCATCACCGTTAGGTTGGCACCGGCGGCAGGTTCTACTAATTTTAGTAGAATTTTAGCAATAATGTAAGACTTTAACAAAAGACGATCTGGTAAATTGGGAAAGAACAGTGAAAGCGATTGTTTCTATAATAATAACGTCTATATATATATATTCTATAAAAACTTCGCGTCACCGCTGGCGAAGAGAAGTCACACGTACGTGACAGCGGCCGGCAAGTATTAAGCGACTTAATAAATTCATTCGTTCTAGTAAGGGAAAGAAAAAAGGGGGACAAAGAGGGGAAGACAAACACGAAACAGCTTGTACGAGGGATTTTAGATAAAATCAATCGGCGAGGAGTAGGAAAAAATTTTGCGAATTCATGGAATTCGCGATAACGCGAATTTCCGACTTCGTGGAGCGCCTCGACCACGAGACGATGCACGAAGGATTAGCGGAAATCGAGATACCGCGAGAGCAAACGAACGAACAGCGAAGAAGGGAGAAACCGAACAGAGAGCGAATACGAATATGTTAAAATACGAAGATACTCGTGCGGTAGATGCACGTGGACGGTAGTTAGTTGCATTTATATCGATGATCGAAAGTGTTTGCAATAACGTGTGAAATTAGATTAGAAATTCTTGTGTACGCGATACGAGAAACGGCGACCTTTTTAGCGTCTGGTGACGTAATCGAATATCGAACGCGGAATCAAGGAAACGATATAAAGGCAATTTTATTTTTGCGCTGTTTTTACCTCTGCAAGTGGGACTTACTCATCATCGACGCTATTATTCGTCGTATCTTCGGCCTCGAATTTTGCAAACTTTTCGATTTTCTCTCGTGCTTCTCCGTTCGTCTCGTTGTCCTTCCATTTTCGAACGTCGATTCGTTCGAGTGTTTCATCGTAATCAGTCGTCGCGACCGCGATAAGGCCACCGCGGTTATCCAGGAACGCGATGAGCGCGAGAAAGAGAGAAAATCGACGATTGACGAGGAACGGAAGGAGAATTTATTGAATTTATTTTCATTCCTCGTATCGCCGATAAGACGGTGAACTTCGTTTATTTCAGTGTCGCCTTCGAAAGAAAGAAAAGAAATTCGATCGTTATCTGCGATGTTTCACGATGGATTCGCATACGTCACAGTTGTTCTTAGACCACTGCTACCGTCCTTCGCTCTACTCTAATCTCGCAAATGTTACATCGCAATATGCGCGATCGGAATCGTCCTCGTCGTCGACCGATATGATCGTCGATAGAAAATTATTTAATTGGATTTGATCGATCTTTTAATTTCTACTCTTTTCGTTTCGCTATAGATCATTGAATCGAGTGATCTTTTAAAATTATATTTAGGTAGACCTTGGGTTTGAGATCTGAGATTCTATGCGTAAATAGCGCGACTTGGCCAAAAGCTAATCGTCTTCGCAATTCTTTGATTTGTTATGTCGTTAAAATTTGCAATAACTGAACGAATATTGATCGTTGTGATAAAAATTGTGATGATTTAACAAAGTTTCGTTTGCGTAGATCTTCTATATAAACTGCCGGTCCATAAAAGACATCTACACTACTGGTTTTTTTTTATTCAAGGCAAATTTAGGGGCGTTGAGGACTAACCACCGCTCCTCTGGGCAATACTCGTAAAAACGCGCTGAAAAGTTTGATTAATACTAACAATCATCGAGCGCGTGTTTCAACAAGTAGTTCTAAATGTCTTTTAAGCAAGATCAGTCCGTATTAAAAGTAGATATTGGCACGTTATTGTAGAGTGTAGACTTTCTCGTTTTTAAGACAATTTAAATCCTCGACGTATCATGTGAAGGGTACGCATCTGGCATGCCTCTAACTTGTGTGTAGGAGTGAGTGAAAGAGTTGAGAGTGAGAGCGAACTGAGTGCGTTATTATCCACGTAGCGACCGCCGAAGTTTCGTGAAATAACTGAGGCTATGCGTGGCAAGAAAGCTCTGAAGAGAGCCAGTTTTTTGGCGATACACGTTTAGGGTAGTTGAGTGCGTGTAATAGTAATAGTAATTAAGTATTTCATTTATTAACCGATTGCCTCTTGCTCAACGGGCCCTATGTCATCTTTTGTAACATATTATCAAGAATATTTGTTTGTAAGCTCTGCATTATAGCTTTCTTCCTGATACCTTTTTGATTGGTACGTGAACTAGTACAGCTCGATCATTCTACTTTATCAAACAATGAGTCTTTACTTCTTGCGTACTTTATACTTCGCTTTGTAAAATATGTCAAAAACTATTATTCGCAAAAAATTAGAAAGGGATGTTAAAGGAAATACATTTGACGTATTGGAACATTATTTTAAAGAAGAAGATATTCCTCTGGATAATATCGTATCTGTTGCTACCGGTGGTGTTCTGGCAATGATTGGACGATATCACGGGTTGATTTCATATTTAAAAAAAGCGGTGCCAACGCAGTCACCATGCGCCTTTATTGCTCACTGCAGTGTATAAATAATTACAGCAGTTGACAAGATTGGGAGCAACGCTTTCAATGATAGATTGTTTCAAAAACTTTGAGATAAAAATAACGAAGATTTCAATCGTTTACTCTTGCGCGTAGAAGTTCGTTGGCTATCAAAGGGTATCTGTCTAAAAAGATTTTATGATGTCTTTGATTCGATTATAACGTTTTTTCAAAACAAAGATGATTTGTTTTAAGAAAGAATTTATCGAAATTTAGAAACGATATAGCTTATTTAACTGATTTGTATAATAAATTTAACGAAACATATCTACAGCTGTTGCGAGGAAGTGATTTGAATTTGATCAAAGAAAAGGGAACTATTTCTGGATTCGTATCAAAACTTGCCTTGTACAAACAAAATTTGGGTCAAAGACAATTCTATCAGTTTCCGAATTTTTCTTCTGTGCAAATATATGATTAATTAATGTATTGAAAATTTGTTACTTTCTTTAATTTAAAACTTTGCGGTATAATATAGTATACTTCACCTAAGAGATATGTCATTGAATCACTGTTTGAAAAAATGGACTATGACTTAAAATAGTTCAAAAACTACAGGTTACATTATTCATCAATTCATCAAAAATTATAATTTATTCATCAAAAACGGGAGTCGGTGTTTTTTTTCTTTCTTTTTTCTGAAAAGAGGGCGGTTGGCCAATAAAGGCTGAGAAGAACCTATGATCTATACCGTACGCTAGTACAAAGCGAGCTCGCGTGCACTGACAGCAGTTTTAGAAGCGTTAACCACGCAGGATGACGCGTGGGCCACGTTTATGCGTCCGAATGAAATTGTGTTTTACGATGGCGTATTAATAGAGCACCACCACGTGGACGAAAAAATAAAAGGAAAGAAAGGAAAACGGATGATGAATAGAAACGAGAAGTCCTGCGCATCGTAGCGTTTTGTACAAAATATCTCGAGCGTGGATGGCTCACTCGTTAACTTCGTTGTGCCTTTTTTATAACGAGATACGCTATTCCTGAAATACAATGTGTCTACTCTTATGAACTTAACTCTTCGCCACGAAGGACGTATATATACGTCTGAAGGAAACGACCGTCAGTTTACGAAAGGTGTATAGATGCGTTTTGGAAGAAATGGCGCAAAATTTACGAACAAGTCTTTCGAATAATCGGATCGGGGTTAAACTTCATCGTGCAGAAAAGAGTTAAATACATTTTACTGCTTCTACTTAATCGCCGTTGAGCCCTCGATAGCGGAAGAATCAATATGGTGGCGCGGATCGTCGATGTACGAGTCACGCGACTCGAATCGAAAACGCGATTTCGTCCCGGCACTAGATACGTTAACATTCTTCGAGTGTCGTTCGCCGCTCTATAATGCGAAACATCGATGGTTATTTAAATTTACGTCGGTGTACCTTCCGGTTTCGAACGGCGGACGACGAACGTGATTGGTAACAGTAAGAAAAGACTTTTAATATTCGCGACATGTACAAGCAGTACACGTTAACGTAATCACGTAATTGTAATCGTTTATTTACGATTCTGACATTTTCTGTGTATGTTACTCGTACGTAAGAATTGTAGAAATCTTTTACCGAACTGCATTTGTTTCAAAACGATACTGAATTTATTTCGCAACGAAAGCGCGAGTTTCGTCGAAACGACAACTATCGTTCGCGTCATGAATTTATTCTACCACACCTGTACTCCAATTT
>JAITYT010000249.1:804864-815520 GCA_025433975.1 Liostenogaster flavolineata | reverse complement strand
ATTTCAGCAAATATTTCTGTGAAACTTATAGTTTCGAAGATATCTGAGGTGCTAATAGTTATTGCCCCACTTTGTATATTCGTTATTGAAATGCCATTTAACTCTTAGTTAATTCCGGCGGATTTTTAAAGTCCAGTTTTTGAGCATGCGTGCTTCGATAAAATTGTTATAATTTTATTAAAAATTTACATTTTTAATGGAACTTTGAAAGTAATGGTCACGAATAATTTTAGTACTTCTTCTTCGTTTCGTACTCCGTGAAACATTTTCCTTTGTGAAAGTTAAAGTTACGCGGTATTACAGGAAATTCTCTTAAGCTTTTAAATTGCATCGCTCTAACGGTTTACCAGGACGTACAAAATCGTAGGCGTCTGCATCTGGAATCGATTATTTATTATTTTTGTCATTCAGTGGTGTCAGGTTTAGTCGCCGAAGAAATTTATTTCAAATATCACAATTGAAGCATCGATTAAATGCTCTGGCGTCACGATTCTAAAAATTCAAAAAAATCGCTTCACCCTCTCAACAACTTATACGTACGTCGTCAATTATAAAAGCGATTCGAGTCACCGAAAAAAGCAGTAAAAACAATTCCATATTTCAGCGTACTGCAAACGACGCAACGCGCAATGAACAATTTAATTTTGCGAAATATTGACTCGATCCGTTTGCGTGATTACCGACTCATGTCGCCCCTTGATGGCTAACGAAAAACGCCATAGGCCAACGTATTGTCGACTTCGCGTCTTTGCATAGCAAATCCATGCGTGGCATTCTTCGCGCGTACTGCGCAGACGGGCCTGAAGCTGATCAGGAGAAAAAGGAGGAGACAACTGACGCGTACACGTGAAGCGTTCGAACGACGACGACGTCGCGAATCGTCGATTATTCTCTTACTCTCCCCGTCTGATGCGTTGCGTTGTATGTTACATGTACGCAGAGATGGCCAGGGACACGCCCGGTTCGCCGATGTCGAGGCCGCGGGATTTGGGGGCGGGAGGTGGTGGCGCCGCTGCCACGGCCACTTTAACTTCCGGCGCTTACCATGCTGCAGCCACTGACCACACCGCGCTGCAAGGCCACGCGCTTCAGCAGAAGATACTCGAGGTAATGTATCCAACGGCTATGTTGATTCACGCAGTCGCGTTTCGAAGACGAGCAGGCGGTCGAGATTGGTTTTTTGGTGGTTGGAATGCGATGAAAGAGTTAAGAAGATTGCGTGAGAAGAGGTCGGAATGTTTAGTCGGATACACACCTTCATCTACATAGATTACATCGAATTGAAGACTTTTCTTAACTTTGTAACGCTACTGTTGTCTTTATCGGTGATCGTGTTAGCCGATGCACAATGTCGCACTGAAGCTGTATAGCGACTGCAGTAGATGCTTCTGAAGGATCAGCGGGTGTTTTTAGATCGCGTAGGTTTTAAGACGCGCTGAACGTTCGTTAGAAAATCAAATCTGAGTTTCTCGCGCCGAGTGACCAACGAAGCGATCAATTTACTCGATGATTGGTTTTTTAGTGGTTGGAATGCGATAAAAGGGTTAGGAATGGAAGATCCGTGGAAAGAAGTCGGAATGTTTAGTCAAATACACAGTTTGATCTACATAGATTACATCGAAGTAAAGACTTTCCTTGGCTTTGTACCGCTATTGTTGTCGTTATCGGTGATCGTGTTAGCCGATGCATAACGTCGCACTGAAGCTGTCTAGCGACTGCAGTAGATGCTTCTAAAGGATTAGCGGGAATTTTTAGATCGCGTGGGTTTTAAGACGTTGAACGCCCGTTTGAAAATCGATCTAAGTCTCTTGCGCCGAGTGATCAACGAAGTAATCAATTTACTCCATGATTGATTCTTCCGCGTGAAAGTTCGTAACTGGACCTTTTCGTTCGATGGAAACGTCCGTGGAGGATGGTGATGAATAGTTTCGAGTTTGAACTTAATTTAAAGTTGTTAATTCTACGTTTTAAATAGACGGTTTGATTTAGCGACGCCATGAGTGTTTTCGTATTTGCGAGTTGAGTGTTTTTACGTATTCACATGTCCTTGAGATTCGTCGAAATTCAAGCAGACATCCTGATTCTTGAAAAGTGGAAAAACAGAATTTTTTCGAAAAGTGTGGATTTATGAACAAGTAATGTCGGAGTTATGTGGCACGTTTTTACAAGATTGACCTTTAACGACTCAATGTCGAATGAATCGAGAGCACTCTGTCGCAGGTGCTATTATACATCGAGCGATACGCCAACGTGCTGCGACCCTTGCTCCGTGATCGAGTGGCAACGAAAATATCTCGTTATACACGAGTATATCTCGTTGTGCGCCATCGCGACGAAACTGGACGATAAACTTTCGAATTTCATTCTTCCGTTTCTTCCTTTTTTCTAATACATATCGTAAAATTGTTTCATCTCAAATGTATCGTTCAAAGTTTCATCTACGATCATCTATGATACTTCGTTGTATGCGAACGACAACGTTTGCAAGATCAAAAAGGGCCGAATTTTGTAATTTTGATGCTCGTACTTTTTAAAGGAGGAAACCTCAACGTTTTTTCAATATCGTTCGTCGTTATACCTATCGATTTTATATTTATATCATTAAATTTTTCTCCGATTTAAGACTTATTTTTAAAGAACGCAAAAGTTATTACACGTTGGTCGATACGTTTTCGGATTAAAGTTATATTGTGTGATATAAAGTGTGATATTTTGTTTTTATCTTCGCAATGTTTCGAGAAATGCTTTTACGAGATGGGCAGTACCAAGATTCGAACGACAGTCCGATCGATTCGATTTTATCGAGTTCAAGGTTGCGAAAACACCGCGTCTCTGATTATACATTCATTCGTTCGCTCGTAAAAGTCAAAACTACTTGCTTCGGACAGGATACGATGGAACCAGTTCTGGGATATCTTTTTTACCTACTTCTTCTTGAAATTTTAATCACGATCATATTTCTCGAAGCAATATCGTCAGTGGACTCGAAATTGTCGCTATTTTTCTCTGTTTCTGTTCTATCTTTTGCTTTCATCATTTTTTATTATCTCTAATCTCTTACGTTAGATCAAAATATATAATCAGTTTTTCTATCCTAGAGTTTAAAAAATTGGAAAGCGAGCCTTTAATAAACCCTCTATCGCACGGGTTATTAAATACCGGGTAGACAAATTTGAAAATCTCATAAATGTGTTCGATTGTACGTATTGGAATAATTAAAAATTAACGTTTAACAATTACGTTTTAAAATATTAGGTCTACCGGAAAGTTCCGTCACATAATGTCATCACGAACTTCAACATTGACTCCATTAGCATTGCATTACTGTGTATGTGCTCGATATATACGAGAAGAGACGGTCAGCAACCATAAAAATTATATTATTCGGTAAATATTAATTAATCTATCGAAAACGTATTCGTTTTTTTCCATTTAAAAACGACAGAACTTTCTCGTAACGAGTGACTTTAATCATTTGTCACGAATCTTCCTCGCATAATGAAGCCATACGCCAATGCTAAGGAAAGAATCAAACGCGCCTTTTTTCACGTACGAGGAAATCATATTAGGTCGTATAATATAAAATGTCGGACGAATCAAAGAAAAAGAAAAATTGATTTTAAAATTATTCAATTTCTAAACATACATTTAACCATTTCAGCGATTAATTCACGAATAATGAGAGAAGTACGACATTTCATATTACACGACTTCGTCGGATCGTCGAAACTCTTTCAGTGATTTACTGCGTGAAATATGATCGTGTTTTGACGCGATATGCGCGTGTTGTGGTCTCTTTCGCGTAATATTTACGAAACTCGAGACCAGCCGGTGCCCTCCTTCGTGTTTATGTTTTGGAAGAACGCCGGTATGTCGAAGAACGCGATTGAAAACAATACCGGTTCATCGACCTACGGCGCCATTTCTTGTGGTCGTCGCTCGGCCTAGAGTAAGTGACTTCCATCGGAACGACGTCATTGCCAGTTCGCCGTCGATCGTTAAGCCAAGCGCATTCGCGGAATGACATTCGTAATTTCGTCAATTTCGTCCGATGGAAAGCGAAATGAAGCGATAAAAGTGCCGCGTTTCGTCGTTATCTTCGTTCGATGTGCAAAAAAGAGTCCTTCGGCCAAGAGCATACGTGCAAGCAGTTTCGACACGTTTCTAGGCTTGAGTTGCGATCACGCCTCCTCTCTCACCTCTGCCAGTCATCAAATGGTCGAACGCGAGTTAATCCATCGAGACGGAATAACGAGTCTGACTCGTAATAACTTTATTCTCATTGCAACGAAATAACAAGGTTAACTCGTAGAGTCGAACTGTAGGGATATCGGTGTCTTGCTGATGGTGTGTTATTCAAGAATACGCCAGAGCGCGTCGCCAGATGCGTATGGTACGAATCGTGGCTCTTCTTCTGTCGATCAATCAATTACAAGCGTTAAATTCGAATAGACAGTTGAACATTGTTTACTCGCATTTTTAACCGTTTCTAATGCTTAACAGTTAAAATAAAAATGTTGCATTTTTCCCACGAACGCGTGAAAAAATACTCTCACTGGTTTAATCTCTTGGGATACAGTGACGTCGCTTTTGTCTGACTCGCCATCCGTGTATTGGTTTTTTTTTTTTTCTTTAGAAACATTTCTTCGAAATGTTCTCTTCCTCCACAATCGCTCATCGTAGCCAATGGATTAATTTTTTTTTAAATATCACGATGTTGTGAGACCAAGTCTGGTGGTTTCATATTCAATCAAGAAACAAAACGGCTGTCGATTTCTATCGGTAAATGGTTTGATTAATCCTTTCGCTACGGCGGGCCTCGCCGCAGCGTTGTTTTGAGATCTTGTTTCGAAAATGAAAACAGTGATTATAATCATAACTTAATATCGAGCGATAACTTTTTAATAATAATATTTTGTATGAAACTTTTCAAAACCCGGATACACGCGTAATCCAACTTTTGGCTTCATTTTTGTGGCCGATGACTATTAGTCCCCCATACTAGCGAAAGGATTAAATACGAAAGTATCGAGACCCAATTAAAAACGTTTTATAATCGTATCTAGCTGCAAGTTCAACCTTGTGCTATTCGCAATGCTCGACATCTTGATTTCTCGGAAAGTCAGGTTGACCGTACATCGATCCAAATGGTTGATCGTCATAAAGTTCAGCGAGAAAAAAGAACGGACGTTCCTTCGAGACTCCAACGACTCTAAATCGTCTTTTTCCCCGTGTTTACGCCGTCGAGTTTTTTTAGTTGTACGTAAAAAAAATCAAAATGAAAGCTCGATATCGCTCGCATCGTTCTCATAGAGATAATTGTCCAATCGATTAAATTTTTTTTTCTATTTTTATTAACAAAAGAAACGCTGCGATTAGATCCGTTTGTACCACCGGTACAGTCCATAATGAACAGGTTCTAGGATATCGTATTAATCGAATTTACTCGTTCGTTATCCAATGAGAAGATCGTCGTTTAAAAAAAGGACATTTATGCTAATTTTATTATTTTCGTAGATATACATCGATCGTAAAATTGCATGCGAGTGTTTCGTTTTACGCCCTCTCCGTATTTTTGGGCGATATTTTTTCGATTACGTTGCGTAGTAATCGCTGACGCGACGCGGCTTTCGTCGGTAATTCGCGAAGAAGGACGAGAAGACCGGCTTCACTTAGCCTGAACGCACGCTTCTTACGAACGAGAAGGAAAGTAAAGATCGAGAAGAATCGCCGATGACACGGATCTTTGAACGTCGATCTCAAGATATAAAAAAAATAAACATAAAAAATAAAGGAAATAGAAAATAAGATCAGCTCGCAAACTCGGCGATTTTCTTCACTCGCTTACGATATATGTTAAGAAAGACAAAAAAAAGAATTTAAAAAAAAATAAAAAAATATAAAATGTACGATCGAATGACCACGTCGTATTTTAAGTCGTTGCATTTCTTAACACATTGTACGCCGGTGGCATCTGAGACATTTAATGTCTGAGCGCCGGCACTGTATCGACCGTTTAAAGCCTGGGCGCCGGCATCATTTGCTTGTTTACGACCAATGAATAGGCGAAGAAAATATTTATAATTTTAAACATTTTCGTAAAACACTAAATTTTGTTTGCATATTCGTCGTATACGATTTAACAATAACGAAAAATAGAAGCAAAATCGACAATTTTAATTTATAATTTTGAAAAAATAGACCTTTTTCATTTCATGATTGACTATTACATGTATATAATATAAACGAAAAAAAAATATTAATATTTGAGGGATGTATGACACTTTTCAAAATATTTTCCAAGATGTAAGGGTACTAGGCATAGGGCACACGTCAAGCTATTCTTGCTCCTTTTTTTGCGCTTTATTTCGACAATATAATAAAAAATACAGATCGAAGTATCATGACGAGAGAAGGCAGATCTCAAAGCAAAAGAATTCCGCATTATCACAGGGCCGGCGCTCAAGCGATAGACTTCGAATCCCGCGTACAATGTGTTAAGGAGAAAATCCGATTCGAGATGACTGTTTGCCTCTTCGTTACGTTGCTTGATTTATCGTTCGACGCGGTGACGTTGCTTGCCTGCCGCGAAAGATAGGCAAAAGACGGAAGAAAAATAAGGAGGAGATAAGAAAGAGATAAAACGAAGAATCCACGATTCTTCGAAATGACGAGAATTCGTCAGTGTTCGCGCGATCTACGAGCTGTACGAGTGAGCAAAGGGGCAGAAAGAAAGCGAGATAACGGAGAGAAAGAGAGAGCTATAACAAAGTATAAGCGAATCCTCGAAAATAAAGGTGGCTCTGTCGCAAGCAGCTACACCGGCATCTGCGTAATTCCTCCTTCCTTTCGCCTTCTTCCGCGGTATCGTACGCGCGTCCGTGTCGCGCGTACCTAATTCTGATCCTGATACTTGAACCATGCGCACGTCATCAGTGCGATGCCCAGCGCAACATCGACGAACGAGCCGAACGTCGACCAATCGTCAGTCCATGGTAGGATCTGTTTTCGACAAACGTAAGGGGGAGAAAAGTTACGAGTTAGAAATTAGAAGGAACAATGACGATCGTGAGATTAATTCGGAGTCGCGACGAGTTTTCCGTCGAGTTTTAGACTCTTGCAACGCGGATTAGAACTACGCGAGGCCGTCGATTTGTGAACGCATGACAGTGGACTCGATCGAGATCGCGTTAGCAAGATTAACCCTTTGCGAACTAACCATCGACTTGGCCGAGGAACTCGTATATGCGATTGATAGAGCCGGAAGACTCATATGTGTGTCCCATGTAAACACGTCGCTATAATCGATAATTTTGTAACTTAAATGATGTTACTAAACACATAAACGTATTGGGTTGGTCGGAAAGTTCGTGTCGATTTTGAAGAAATTTTTTTTTAAGAAAAAAAAATTAATTACATAATATATGTAATAAAATATATAATAAAAATATAATATAAATAGTAAAATAATAAGTAAATGTTTAAAAAAAACGAAAATTGGCACGAACTTTCCGGACAACCCAATATTATTTATCCTGTGGAGAATCTGTACATGTACATATATCTAGCGTGTGAGCAGAAATGTGCGCTGGAAATTTCAAACGACTACCGCGGCAGCAGCTAGGCCCCACGGTCCGGTTGACTTCGAACTGTCCCGTCCGCAAAGGGTTAATGGAACGAACGAAACGTGGGTGAAATTAGGACGAAAGGAGAGACAGGAAGAAATTCTTATCGTCACGATACCTCGTGGAAATCCGACGATTTACTCGTAAACGAGTATAGTTCGGCGTATTCGCGCATGTTCGTTAAAAAAATGTCTGCGTCGCGTAGATAATTACAACAGAGCAATTGAAACACGTGTTAGAAAATGCAATCGTTGTTAATGATATCATTAACTAATTAATAAATTCATTCATTAATTTCGAGGACGTAAACGTGCATTTTCACTTTCGGTCTCGTTCTTATTTTTTTTTATTTCCCTCCTCCTCATCTCTCCCTTTCTTCTTTTCCTCCCTTGTTCTTCCTGTTTCTCCGCCATTTCTTTCTTTTTAACCTTCTAAAGACGGTGTCTTTAAAGCCACTTCCGCTAGTAGACGGATTTAATTTGATTAATTTTGATTAAGAAGATCGTTTATATATGTATCATCGTTATCATATATTATAGGTTATTGTATATGTAAGCATCGTTTATATATGTATAGGACTGGGCTATTCGATATAACGATTGCCAGACTATCGACATACGGGATATTTGGCTTCTTTTGCCGCTACATCGGACGCTAGTCCTCAGAAGGTTAACTCGATCATTCGTCACTCATTCGTAACTCATTCGTTACAACGTGTCACTTATTCACGATTACATCGACGTTCGGGGGACAAAGGATCGAAACAAAGCTTTTGCATTTCACGTTACGATACACGAAAAGGTTCGTTAAAATTTTCTCTCTTTTCTTTTTCTTTTTTTACTACTGTAATCGCTTTCCCTCTTTGTCTCTCCCCTTTTCTTATCGACGATCAATCGCCATAGATAATACGTGCAAATACTTTGAATTTCGATACGATAAGTCCTACGATCAGTAGAGGAACCAATATGTTCATCACGAAAAGGACACGTTTGATGAAACGACCGGCGGTACTGGTGGCGTTGGCGATGGCCATGGAGGTGTTGTCGTTGCTGCCGCTGGTACGCATTTCTTTTTCAGCCGCCATCAGACCGTAATGCAGATTGTACTCTCGTATCCAATCGGCTACGTCGTTGATATCCATGTTAGTGGTCGTGAACTTTGTCGCAATTCCTGTCGTCGTTGTGATCGCCGGCATCACGTCCAAACTACCGTTGATGATCATCTGCTCGGAAGCAAAGAAAAAATTCACAGATGTGCATTTTTTGCCAACGATTCGAGAGATTTCGCGATTATTTCGTAGATTCTTCGCCGCGAGGAGACGCGTCGTGCATGGAACGATACCGAAGGACATTCGATTGCGATCGTGACGCTTTGAGAGAATCGCAAAGGATATTTTGCGTTACGTGAAATCGACTACCGACAGGGTGGACCGCACTTAACTATTACCACGTGCGAATGACGCGTCGTATCGTCGTGAAACTTGGCCTGACGAGTGATAAGACTCCCGGTTCATATTCCAATCGGAGAAATAAGCGTGGCATTGTCGATGTAAGAGAAAAGAATGATTCCGCGAATTTTTCCAACCGTACATCGTTCCTTTTTTACGTTCAATCTACTGATTTGGAATTGTATTAGTTTGTTTCACTTTTTTTTGTGTATTTCGTAATCATTCGTTTTAAGCTTGTTTTTAATTCGGCCTATGGAGATTCTTAATTTGCTTCGTTCGTTGCTTTCACGCATTTTTTTTACTTCTTTCGTTCTTTTAAAATCAACTGCAGGTTTATCCCCTGTCGGTAGAAATTGGATTTGAAAAATATCCTTTAACTGGTTTATGAATTCATTATTATTCCAGATGCGAGAGAAAAGAAGATATTGCAAGTGATTTCGTTCGTTTAGAGACGATACCGATTTTATGCGTTTAATTAATCGAACATCGTGTAGTTTAACTTTAATAACGTCGATCATCGATTTCAAAACTTATTGGTATGAAAGTGCGAAAATGAAATAATATATTACAATAATCGATGTTGTTAACACTGCTTTTAGAAATTCAAATAAATTCTCTTCTCGATTTCCTATTCTGTTACAGCACGGGAAAATGCTTCTCGAAGCATACCGTATAATTTTCATGCGTCTTTTTGGATTTTGTAAATTTCGACGGCCATAATTATATACAGTTTCTTTTAATTTTCCCGTGGAGGCCGTTCGAATTTTAAATCATCCACGCGTAGAATGCACCCTCATATAGGAAAGTCGCGCATAAAAATAGACGAACGGACGGTGGTCGTCGAGAGTCGGGCCGACGATGGAGGATCCCCCGTCGTCGTCGTCTATTTTTAGACGACCGGACGGCGCGCGATGCGCGTTTAAAGGACGAATTCAACGTATCGAATTCGTGGCACGGCAACGTCTCTTCGTCGTGAAAAATCCACCCTATCCGTTTGTAATTGTCGAAATTCTCGCGAAGGGGAAGCAAGTGGAACAGCGACAGTGGGTGGAAACGTAGGAGTGGAGGAGTAGAAGGAAATCCACAGTTCAGCCAACGCGGAGTCACAATCTACCGAGGGAATTGCGGCCGAGGTCAGGGTCGCGATCTTACCTAGAATTCTCCTGCATAATAAACGGAATCGTGACACACACACACAGGTAGAACTTATGGATCCACCGACCACGCTCCGTTTCGATCGAATTTATTCGCGGGCAACGATCGATTGACGGAAGAGAATCGATTACTCGAATGCAACATTTCGTTAAAATGATGAAAATCCAAGTGGAAGTCCTTCGACTACGATCCTTACGAAAGAAACGTGCACGATTCCATGTATTCGCGTCTAACAACATTTTCTTCTTGCCAAAGTATTTCACGATTATTTTAATAGATACTCTCGCGCGTAAACATTAGGAGTACTGTAAGGTTTTTTGCCTTCGAACCCCTTTATTGACGCGATTCTTAATTAATTAATAATTAACCCCTTCCCGTACTTCAACGAGTCTGGCTCGTGAGGAAGATTTCGGCCCAAACATGAATACC
>JAITYT010000249.1:778279-802610 GCA_025433975.1 Liostenogaster flavolineata | reverse complement strand
AGAGAGAGAGAGAGAGAGAGAGAAGAGAGAGATGTCCCTCTCCTTCTCTCTAGCCTGTCTCTAAATCAACGATTGTATCATTCGATCCCGCTGACCATTCGGACTTCACGCTCGAGGTCTGGCTAGCACAACGAGACCAGATTCTTCTCCTTTTTCTCCTTTTCCTCTTTCACGATCGTACGAAAGCCGAATTACGCTTGTCGTGTTGACGTATCGCCACCAGGTTTCAAATCGACTGACTCGAAATTCATTTGTCGTCGATAGTTATCGATTAATGAGGATTGATAGGTTCAACTTGTCCGACACTAGCCACTTTCGTCCAGCCGATTCTTCTCTGCTTTTTTCGTTTCGACCGTGCAACAACGAGGTCGAAGGGGTGACGAGAGAGGAGAAGTCGGGTCGAGGTCGTCGCCGCATGGATATACGTACGTAGGTACAGCCTCTAAGGTTTACGTCGATTCGCTTTTGCAGCGCGTTCGATACCAAAGCATCGATCGACAGTCTATCTTCGATGTCAATGCTACGTGAACTTCGTTGCTAACGCGTGCGAAGCTGACTCTTATATCGTGCGATGATATTCACACTTTGACTGCCACGTTGGTCATATATGGCCGGCCACGGTTTCACGGTTAGCGATCGGAGCGCTTGAACTACTTACAATTTTAGAAGTTGAATGAAAATTGAGTCGGCCGGAAGCCAATGCGGTTAAGTCCATTTTTGATATTTTCTGATTTTTGTCAATTTTAATGGAATAAATAATATTCTTCTTAGTTATTAAAGGATTTACTGGTTGCTTCGTTTTTTCTTATCTTTTTCAGCTGCCAAAAGCTATAAGTCGTAGAGTTTTTAAGATGCCAATAAATACTTACGTTTTTATTTATACATTTTGTATATATCTTATTTTGCTGCGGAGTCTACCCTTTGAAAGAAGATTTTATATACTGTCCCGATAAAATTAATAAAACCAAAAATTTTAAAAATCAATCTATCGAAGAATATCAATTTTCTTAACTTTTGTTTTCTGAACGCTAATTAGAAGATACTTTGAAATAAAAAGTGCCCCATTGAACAATTAACAATTTTCATTAGAACATCGAAAATAATTTAACTTTTTTTATATCATTCTTCGCAAAATTTTCGTTTTTTCAATTCGTTTTCGTGCAATTTCATTTGGTATGGTAAAGTCTATACAATTTTTATTAAATTATAAAAAGTGCTACAAGAACTATAATTGTTCAGATGTGATTGTAAAGATGAAGTTTTAAACAATCTCGATTAGAGAAAGCATAACCTTTTTATATACTTTTTTGCTGTGTTAAACATTCATTACAGGTTTACTGCGCTAATTCACACGATTGATTTCCATTTTTAGAATATGCCAATGTTACCATTCGAATGGAACAAAAAATTGACTGTAAAAATATCTGCGCAGCAAGAATGTTTTTTTTTAAGTTCGTAATTTTAAAAATCGTACAAATAAAGTGCCGCATAAATCGGGGGATATTCAATCAAGCAATAAGTTCACGAATATCGCGAAGTCGTTGTCACCAAGCCAATCTATCTCGAACAACGTGTCGCTTCCTTGGATATAAGTATATATTTATACCGTTACCGATCGGACGTCTGCCGGATAAAAATGGTTCGCGCGACGGCGACATTGGACCGCTCTAGGGATCGAGAAGGAGATTCTCCTTTAATGTATTTTTAGAGAAGTTATAAAAGAAGAAGAGGGATGTGAACGAAGGAGTTAGGAAGCAGAGGGTAAAGAGACGAGGGGGATTACGTCGATGAACGTGACGTTTGAAATGGCAAAGAAAAGGACTTTAATAGCGCATAATGCCGAATTATCTCGTTTCATCTTCGCATTGTTAACCTTTTCACCACCGAGATATTTTCCACTTGTCAATTTCTTCTTGCCAAAGTATTTTTCAACTTTTCAAAACACCAATAGGTGGTAGAACATGTTCCTACAGTTCGAGTGCGTTCAAAATTTTCTAGAGAGTTCTGTCGAAGTCAGAGTAAAGCTTTTAACACGTTAAACGCCACGCTGATCCCTAGGGACCAGTCCTTAAGGACCGGTCGCAGACTTTAGGCTCATGTTACAAGACCGCAAAGAATACAATATAGACTTTTATTTTATTTTACATTTATTTTATATAATGTAAAAAAAAGTTGATATAATTTATTAAATCAGGATAAACAGAGGCGTGGTTTGTTTTTGCATTCGTTACAAAAGGTGCTAACTTTTTGTGTTAAATTCTTCGCCATCTTTGAACCTAACATTTGGAAATTCCTGTTATAACATGTGGCACAGTATCTCCGAATTTTATCAACACGATTCCTAACACTTCTATTTAAATTCCCAATATCAAGGTTCAAGACAGTGAAACGGTTATTACGACCGATTTTCTATTTCGAAATTATTTATACGAACGACGCCTAATATTGTATATGGTACAATTGATCACGATGAAGGTGAGGAGGGCGGAGGGAACGTCGAACTCACGTCACTGGAATTATCTTCGCGCGTAAGTAGGCGGAAGTAGGTAGGTGGTGACGAGTCAAGGAGCGATTCCTGATAGAGCAAGGCGAGACGCGATCATCGTCTCTGCGGTACGAAAATAGCACTGGTTACGGCCCGTTAACGATGACAATGCGACGATACGCGAGATATCATCCATTAGGAATGACTGGACTAGTCGCATTCGATAATCTCTGAATTAATTCATGTTATTCTAACGTCTATAGGTCAGAAGTCTGAACGACGATCCTCTGTTTTCCTGATGGAAATCGAGACGAAATCGAAAGCTTTAAAGAAGCTTAAAGAAGCTGGTAGGCTTCGAAAGATTTCACGAATTAATTTATTCTCTTTTTGATTTCGACCTAACTCATTACGCAGAATTCTCATATTTCTCAGACTTCTTAACGATCTTTCGGAATGTTTGAGAGCGACTTGCTCCTCGAAAATGGCAAATTTTTGACAATTCCACGAAAGCGAGCGCGGATTCGTGATTTGAAAAATATTCCTCATTATTTCGGACGATCCGAGCCTCTCGATAAATGCATTCCGATTAACTCTTTGGGGCACGATGGGATTAAAAGTGTCCCACCTTTTTGATGTACCGTACGGCATGGCGGGACATTTCTAGTCCCACCTCGAAATCTTGCATAGGTTTATATTTCGTCTTATTTACGTAAAGCAGTTGGTAATGTCTTCGAGCAATGTTACAAATCTATTCACTTGTGTTGGCAACATTGGACACGCCATTACCGGTTCACCAATCGTTATAAGCGGAAGGTTTATCGCGCTAACATTTTTCCCCTAGTTTCACGTTTTTACACGATGTTATACCTTTATTAATAAAAATATAGCGATTTTGTTTCATTTGAAAGCCGATAAAATTCCTGTGCAACGTGGGTCTATTTTTTATCTGAAATCCTGTGCCGCAAAGGGTTACAGAAAGGACACGAAACGTAACTCGAGCGAAAGTCGTATCTCGCGATGTTCCGCTGGCTCGAATCCAATGAGAAAAATCGCCACGCAAACGCATTCGCTCGTCTCGTCGTCACCTAACCCACCTACTTCGCTTAACCTATCTATCCACCGTCTATCTCTAGAGACGTGCGATGCACGCGACGCAACGGGCGCATCTTCGACTCGCTTTCCTCGTGTTCGTTCGCGCGGACGTAACCAATTGGCAAAACCACTTTGGCCACTCTGCCGTCGACCCACGCACTTCCTTCTAGGAAAAAGACGACGCTCCTCGTCGTCGTCGTCGTCGTCATCGTCGTCGTCCACGGATGCGAGTCGTACGAAATTCGAAGTCGCCTACGCTCGAATATCCCAGTACGAACGAAGACCGCCGTGTCGAGATCACCGCGTCAAATTGGCCGAGACGACGTTCGTGTCTCGTTCTCTACGCTTGGATTCTCTGAAACGATGAAGGTCCGGTTACCGTTGCTCGTCGTGACGTTTCCGAGGACGAGAGTGAAACGGACCGGGAGTGACGAAGGAAGAGAAAGAAAGAATCGATAGACGCGACAAGTGGCGAGATCAGCGATTAATCGACGCTAATGCGATTTCATCATGATCGATGCCACAAAATTCGTTCCTTCTTCTTCGCGCGTTCCTACGATATTTAGGGATATTTCATAAATGTAGGCTCGAGTAAGGGTACGTACGATACATTCAAAGGCTAGATTTGTAGTCGTAAGGTCGTAAAGTGTGACTCCTCTCTTGTCAAGTAACTTCGTTCGCGTAGGATCGTGAAAAGTTTTTATAACGTTCTCTTTTTACGAGATTCTAGGTCAAGCCTTTTATGCATTTCTATTATTACTGTGTTTTTATTACCAAGTGAATTTCGGTCTGCTAATTTGATCTGTATTTAAAGTTTCTATTTGAAGATCTATTACGAACATCTGTCAGAAGAGCTCGTTATTTTATGTCTGGAGAGACGAGTACTTCTCGCCATACGATAACACGCTTTTTTATAGTTGTATCATATTTTATATAATTAAAAAATTAATAGACCGTAACGACGCAGAGAACAATGCCAAAGTGTCAGAAATATGTTTTAGACACGTTCTGTACGTAATCCAAACTGTAGGATCGGTCGATCCATCCATCGACTTTCCAGTAGCATAAGTAAAAATATCGTTGCCTCTTTTGTACCCGACTTACGAAAATATCCCGGATCTTATATAATAGAATAGTCGACGTTTGAACCAATCGGCGGTAATGCGTTGTCCACTTGACACCGTAGCTTTTCGTTTTGTAAAAATGGCTCGTGCGTCCTCGATTTTAAGATTTCATTCGCATACACCAAAAACTATTTCTGCTATCGGAATACTCATTGGATTAAATTATCTTTCTTGATGTATTTACCGTTTTCAAATCATTTTAATTACAGATTATTATTCCATGCGGTCGATAAAATTTCTGTCGATCACCGTTCTTCCGAAAAATTGTATACTTCGTCGTTATATTAATGCGTGCTTTAAAATTTGTCTCGGAAATCTCGAAATTTTGCGTCACTTATCGTTACATTCGTGCGTTAAAATTACTTTGCCGAGTCAATCAGGCTGGCGATCTGCACTATTTTTGTCAGTTACGATAACAAATATTTCTAAGAATGCTTTACTATCAGAACATATCGGTATTATTATAACGACGAAGACGATGTGATTCCTCGTAATTCGACGCAAAATATTGCGCGATCCCGGTAAATCCATCATATACAAGGTCAAATTCGGAACATTACCCTTGAGGTATCTGGGTTTGGTTCCAGCTACAGCAGCATCATCAGCTTCAGCAGCAACTCCTGCGGCAGCAGTACCAGGCCCAGGAACGACAGTTGGCCGAATTGCACGAACAGCAGATGCATCGGCTGAAGGTAAGCGCCAGTAGCGAGAGTGCGATGCCAAGCGTTTTCGTGCATGTGTTCTCAGAGCTACGATTAACTTTCATTTCTATTCCTATTATTCCCTCTTCGACACGTTCACGACGAAGTCCTAAATCTTGCGTTTTTCCATAGAGTGGGTATTCTTATTGTAATCGTAATTACGTCGTCGACCGTACGGAGAAAATTCTAAACGAAACTTCAAAATTGCTCGTTTAATCGAATGTATTCCTCGTGGAATTAATCGTTCAATTGATCAAATTCTTTCCCTAATTCTATTAACAAGAAAAGAGCTGCGATTAAATACGTTTGTACCACCGGTGGTACAACGTGATGAACGTCATGAACGTGTTAAACAACGCGAACGATACGTCTATATATTTTTAACACATCATCTACCCCTAGTACTACGAATATGTAGACATATTTTGAAGCATTCTTCAATACGTAATGATATTTTACAGCTTCCATGCATGTGTGCACTCGATTTCCGTATCTTGCGCGCAGAACATATGTTACGTGACGATTTTTTCTAACGAGTTTTTCTTAGCCTTGTCCACGAAAAAAGGCACAAATTCGTACACACGATACGGCATGCGTAATTAAATTTGCTCTATCATCGATGAAGAATTTACTGGCGCGATCGTTAGGGCAAGAATTTGAACGAAGCAACGTCTTTATTTTTTCATTTCATTTCATCGATTATTAAATTTGAAAAAAACTCACACCTCGCAATCAGGACTTGTTTTAATACTTTTGCAAAATTGTTCGATAGGGATTGAAGCCACACATCGGCTCCATCTTTGATGGCGTTAGGTATCTCGAGAAAAAAAAGAGTACTTTCCCCCGATTCACGCAGGCAGATCACGTCACGGCTTAGCCATCATATTTCGAAATAATTCGCTCGATTGTGCGCGCATCCAACGTTTCGAAGCAATTTATCGCGTCGTTTTCACCATTGATCATCCTCGTACGTACACGACGCGTACGTTCATCGCGAGGCACATAGTGGAAGAATTCTCTTCTTCCTTCTTCTTTACCTCCTTCTCTCGATCTCCTTCTTACCGGTCTCGTCGCGGGTCACGAGAGAAACCGGTCGCGATCGTGTCTCTATGGTGAAAACTCCAGGGCGCTTGCAAAGGGAAAAAAAGAGAGAGGGAGAGGGAGAAAAGGAAAAAGCGAGAGACGCGCCGACATTTAACGAGAAATACCAAGCGGTGCTTCTCTCTACTTATCGACTGTGGCTGCAATCGCCGTTCGCTACCGCAATTCATCCTACGGTCACACGAAGATCGCCTTGTGAAATTCACGATTGTTTTCTTTCTTCCTCCTCCTCCTCTTTTTTCCACTTTATTCTTCTTATCGCTTAATTTCATATTCTTCTCAACGGATGGATCGAACATTTTCTCGTGACATTACGATTAAATTACAAGCGTGCTTACGGATTTTGCATTTTCGGATTTCACGCGATTTTGTTCTTTTTTAGTCGATCGCACGCTCTCGAACGATTGAATACGGACCGACTATGACACTTTTATTGTTTTTATATTTTGTGTCACGTTTCAATTTCGAATAATTCCATTAAGTCAGTTCGCGATAGGCGTTTTGGATTAAATCGCGAAACGGCGGCAAAGCTGTTATTATGGCTGACGCATTTGAATACCCCGCGGAATCGTAAGTCTATCACGAAGGGTTAAAAGATACGCGTCATGCAACGCTAAAGTTCACTATTCGATACTTTCTATCGTCGTTTAAAAAAAAACGACGAAGTATGTTTTGAAGATTTAAACGAGCGAATTTTACGCGTGTAAAATGTAGGTAAATTCCAGTAGAAAAAAATGGAGTGAAAAATAAAAAGAGAATTGATCTATTTTTAAAATATTTAACGATCGCCCAACGCGTTTACACGATTTTTACGCGAAGTGTCACTACGTTGTAACATTTACTACTTGGTATTTCTTTATTGCATTTTGATATTTTAAAAACAATGATTAATTCGTAATTATTAATTTTTAGCAGATAAAGATAATCTATTTTCGTCGTCATCGCGCTCATTCACGTCTTTTAGGCTAAAATCCAACGGAATTATTCCTCATAGTCGTCGTCGTCGTCGGCGTCGTGCGTCACCAAAACGATAATAACAATAATCGTCGATTGTAAAAATAAACGGCGCTTCGACGCATCATCGATTCCACGCGCTCTTCTCCCTTCGTTTCGATCGTTAAAAATAAGCCGTTGGAAGGCACGTCTTTTCACCTTCTCTCTCTTGAACGTTCTTCACGGCCTGTGAATTATTTTGTGCGAAGCGTGAGATTTCCGGTATAAGAGAAAAGATTCTCGATAGTCGTCTTGCGAATCGAAATAAATCGTATCTTTTTTTTCTCTTTCTTTTTTTTTTCTTAGCACAAGACTTGTTGATATTAAGAGCGATTTGAAAATGTTCACGTATTTAGAGGAGCTAAAAACGGAACATTTAGCGAGCACTTTGTACGGCATTCTCGTATAAATTATCCGAAAAAGTGTTTGCTGGACCAGAAAGAAGGTTTTCGAGCCATAGTTTAAAAAAAAAGATTCAACCGTAAGAATCTTCTGAATTTTATATATTTTACGTTCCCAAAGGAAGAAAGTGACAGCGTTGATAGACGATGACAAGGTGCATGCAGCAGTCGAAATTAGGAGTGCACGGAGTGTCCAACGTATCGAATACCCAATTTTTAGGCTAGGGGTAGACAATTTTTAGCAAGTTCGATCGGGTCCACGATAGAAACTAGCGCTTTCTCTATAAATGTCGGAGCGTGCATGTATCGTCCGCTTGTGTCTCTTTATTTTGTTCGACTCTTTGGGGCACGAGATTTTAGAAAATAAAATAGACCCATGTTGCACAGATGTTTTGTTTCCTCTTAAATTAAATAAAATTGGTTTATTTCTCTTAATAAAGAAATCAAATAATCCCATCGTGCCACTTGGGTTCATGAATTGTACTTGTTAACTCTTTGGGGCACGGTGTTAAAAGTGCACCTTTTTGATGTGCATGGTGAGACACTTTTAATACCACCGTGCTCCAAAGAGTTATACTATTACGATTAGGTTTCGTTCTGTCGTCCATTGGAAGAGCCAATGATATCGGTTACGTCGTTACTTCCGTCGTCTTGTCGTATCACCAAGGCACATTAGTAGGCAGTTCTAACGAAATGCTTAGCTTGCACCAACAAACGATCTAATTTCAAGCTGAAATGATCGTGGCTCAACTTCAATGAACGCTGATGATTTCTCATGACGATATGATCTCGAAGTCGACGATTGAAGTGTGGGCAAATTGATTTCTATTGTTTGTTTCTTCTTTTGAACATCTGTTTTGATCTTCATTTTATACGTTTTTGTTCTTTACGATTTTCGATAGGCGATTTTGCGGAAAATCGAAGTAAATTAGAATAGCTCGCGTTTGTATGCAGTGAATTAATAAATATCGGCACACCTAGATTTTTGTAAATCTTAATTTTTGTGATCTTTAATTGTTGAAGCATTTTATTGACAGTATGTACGCCATGTTACGTCTTTCAGCCTACGCTAGTTGTATACCGAAGCATATTACTCAATAATAACTCGATAATAAAATAAGTGCCAATACTTATTTGAACCACTGTACATCGGTTGTTGCCATACTCTTGCCGTACCATTTAGCTCGATGAAATCCGGGCCCAAACGATAGTAACGAGCCAAAATGTGGACACTTGTGACGTAGGCGTATGCTTAGTTTTTTCTTTAGGCTGTTCACTGCGACTATTACTTAGGTTTCGAATGTTTCAGTCGTTACCTCGTTATCAAACTAGCTTTAATATGTACGAGTCTGACTCGTGATAATAATTTTGGAGCAAACGTGTATATCGCGAGTCAGACTCATCGAAATACACCACCGAGGAGTTAATCGCGTTTATATCGCCATCAGAGATCATGGTCATGTAGTAATATGTGGTTACGTCTTATCATCGCAGCTCTGGGAGCAACAGAAGCAACTAGAGGAGCAGAGACGGGAGAAGGAACGGTTGGAGGCGCTCAGGAAGAAGGACAAGCATGATCACAGTGCTATAGCTTCCACGGAAGTGAAGCAGCGCCTTCAGGTGAACTAACTTAACAATTAGCGTAGATACAGTCACTAAAAGACTCGTCGTCATTGTTCTTCTTCAGTCTTTCTTGCTTCTTTCTTTCATTCTCGTTCCTTTTGCATAGGTCAGTATATCGCAAAGTTGTCGAAGCTGTCTCTCTCTTTTTTTTTTAAATCGACAGAAGCGTTCCTGAAGTTACGAAGTAATTTACTTTTTTTGTTTTCATATTTTTTCCGTTTTTTTTCTCTACTGACCGTTGGCATCAGTGCTAGGATGGAGAAAAAAAGGAGGGAACGAATATATCGTAAAATCGATCGTCCGAAAATTCTAACATTTTATTTATTTTAAACGTATGTATTCTCATCGATCGCAGAGTTTTCTGGTGAACAAGAAGCAGAGAGAGGCCATAGCCGCGGCGAACGGAGCCGTACCTGGTACACCTGGATACAGAAGCTGGTGAGCAGAGAACATCTTTTTTGCTCCTTTTCTTTCTTTCTTGTTTCTTCTTCTCCTCCCCTTTTTTTCTTTCCTTCTTCCGTATACGAGATATCCTATGTCTATACGGTGCATTTACGCAAGAATCTATTTCTGATTGTCGGAGTATCATAAGATTTTTCTTTTCTTTCTCGAAGAAGACGAGAGCAAAGACTAACGCAATTATCTTTGTGTAGATTCTGAAACGATCGTTCGACTTCGTTCGAGATTACCATCGATTTTTTACTCGAATCGTCGATGTTGATGTTTGAGCAATAGAGTAGAAGAAATATAAGTAACAAAGAAATAAAACGAAAAAAGAGAAATTTCATGCCGGATCAAACGAATCTTTTTTTATTATTCCGTTTTTAGACGTATGTATTGCATGTTAGGATTGCCATAATCGCTTTGGACGCATTGAACGAATATCGTCGACGATTCAAGTAAAACTGAATCGATTGATTTATAAAATTTGATCTAACAGGGAGATAAAATATCGGCATACTTATTGTATTGGACGATCACAAAAGTTCCTGTTCGATGTTTAGACTTGTTGAGAACTTGAAAGTCTTCTTTGAAGAAAAACCATTTAGTTTCTACGAAAATGAATTCGCCAGCTTGTAAAACGTTGGGAGATATTTGTAGAAAATGGCATTGACTAGATAATTAATGAACAAGACTGTTTATTCAAATATGTAGCAGTATTTGTTTTGGTTTCAAATTGGGCACTAATATTACATAAATAATAACAAAAATACAGAATAGCGCGTCTGAAGAGAAACTCGTATTTTGATTCTATTTCTGATGTATTTACGTATCAAGAAACTCTTGTAGTTCTCTCGGTTGTTCTGCAATTTTCCTTGCATCCCAATAAAATTTCTGTATTTTATTGGACGCAAAGATGGCAGAAAATTAAAACATACTGCGTCTTACGAAACGCTAATAAGTCGTTTAGGTGCTGTAGTAGATAAAATGCGTTGCTGTTGCTTCATCTACGGTCGTGGAAAAATTTAGAAATCCCTGGAGAATGAGGAGTGATTTGGTAATACGTAATTTAGTATGTAGTAGTGCCAGCACAGTAGTAGAGCAATAGTAATAGTAGCCTTGGCGTCCGATGCGTATCGAAATGAAGTTCATTACTCGATTGGCGCGAAATTCATTCGGCAAAGATCCAATCGTAAGACATACAATGTTAATATAGAAATTCTTTGAAAATCCGATTCGAATAATAAATTCGTATTTAATTACTGCTCGTTAATGTTGCCTTCTACATCTTCATGGTTGCCCTCGGTGTCGTCGTTGATTTTTTCTTCTTTCCCATCTTCGCCTTCTTCGCGGACGTAGTAACGGTAATAGCCTGGCCCAGTTATCCATTTTAGAAATAGCCCAATGAGCTCTAGAAAATAACTTTTCGTACAAAAGGACGATAACCCCTCCCCATCGTCGTACATTTTTTACGGGGAGTGCTTATTGTTGCAAAGAGTACCGTTTCTTTTTCTTCTTCTTCTTCTTCTTCTTCTTCTACAGAAAAGATACGAAAATCTGATAGTATTGCCTTCGTATAGACTTTATAGATTTCCACGGAAAATATTCTCGTGGCAGTGTACGCAAATGTAATCATAGGTCGTTTAGGTAATTCGTTTCCGAAATAAGGAACGAAATTCATACTCCCAAGTCGAAAAATATAAGATAACAAACGATATTCACTTCGCGTAGAATAACTTCAATCTTGTTGTCAGATGGTGCAAGAATGACGATACAGCGACTTTTACTCGATACGAGTACAAACTCACCGATTGTATCTTTTTACTCTTTTCTGACTACCATCGAATTTATAGAATGTTGTTTAGATCGTCAATGCTACTTCCGTGTAAATCTCTTTCGCGGTAGGACACACGCGGTAGCGTGTGTATGTATTTATTCGCGCTTGCACGCGCATCTTCGTTAAACGCCGAACAAATATTCGACCCGCGTTCGTTATGTTTTTTTTCTTCTTTTCTCGTAGGTTGCCACCGCAGTCGGAATCAACCGGCAGTACAAATTCCACGCATCCTTATCGAATGCCGCAGATGTTGCAGGAGAAGTTCGGCGATGATTTTCCTCTAAGGAAGACAGGTATGGATAATATCACGGGTTTATCGAGTGATATGTTGTTGCCACGCCTCGTGAAGGTAGACACTCTCCTTCTCTTTCTATCTTTCTTCTTTCCCTCTCCTCTCCCATCTTCTATCTCTTTCTCTCCTTCTTTCCCCGCTCCCCGTCTTTCTGTTTCTCTATGTGTGCCAGTAGTATGCCCACTAAAGCATGAACTTTTGCAATAGCGTTAAGGTCGCTTGTCGACTACTTGTATAACAAACGGGATGTCTCTCGTCGCGTTGATGCGGTATGATCGAGTTGACGCCTTCGATGGGATCAGAGGGAAGATCTCTTCTCGAACGAGAAACGAACGAAATTCGATGACGATAAAAGGGCATCTAAAGGTGTCAAACGCCGTCTAGAATCAAGGCGACGTGTTCTTAAACTCATTCATTAGCGACGAACGATAATCTAATAGATCGCGAGATAAATCACTCTTGCCATGCAAATTTTCTTTTTTTTTTTTGCTTTCGTATCAATGATAACGTCGTTACGAATTTTTCTTGCTTCTCTTTAAACACCGAGGTGCGGCATTTTCTTTAATACTTCTACAATTAATTTGATTAGAAAAAGAAAGTTTTTTTTTACGACCATCGTAAACGTCTAGTAAGAAAAAATCACTTTTACCCCAACCATCGTAGACAAGTACTCTCTTACGAGATAATTAGCCGACGTAATCCTACAGAAAGGTCAGTATCGCTCGGATACCGTGAAAAGACATCCGTTTTCTTTCGTCCAGTCGGTTTCGTTGATTGAAGATACTTTCGATATTCGTTTGCTCGCTCCACCATCTTGTCGTTAACATACCGATTGTACACTTTTGTCATTTTGAATTTATCTCAGCAGAGTGTGTGAATCTACATGTGCGTGTGCGTGTGCGTATATACGCGCGTGCGTGTGTGTTTCTGCCATTTAACTTCGAAAGGTTTCCTACATCGCGAAAGAAATCGTAAATCGTTTTAATCGAATTGTCGGGATCGATGGAGAATCGACGATAAAACAACGATCTTTCGAGAATACGAGTAAAAAATAAATCATCGATAAGAACGAAATATTGATTGGTGGCGGTCGCACACACGCACGCACCGCCGACGCATCCCTCGTCGAGAATATCTTTCTCCTACTTGTTCGATCAATTTCCATTTGCTTACCCACGAATTTACCTACCCATCCATATCACCTATCTACCCACCTCGTATGATAATGACACACCGACTAACCCTGGCTAAAACAATTGGCCAGCATCGGAGCCGAACCTGAAGGTGCGATTAAAACAACGCGTGGAAAGGAACATAGCGGCATCGAGAAACTCACCCCTAATGGCACGAAGGAAGGATCGTCTGCTACCCCACCTGAAGCGGAAGGCACTTTTAGCAAGTACGTCTTTGATTGTACGCTTACGAGGAACGTCCACGTACATTGCGTATGCATATATACGTACGTACGTGCATACAATTATACGAAACACGTATAAGCGCGTAGGTACGTGTGTATGTACTCGAACGACGCTTCTCCTCTGCGTGTTATAAGCATTCGCCGAAATTTCGTTGCACCCGTGTTCGATTAATCATTTTGACTTGTTGACTTGTTGAATTTTTGCTAGTGTCCAGTTAACCGCATGAAAGATCCTCATTAACATATATACATCTTCAGCGCTCTAGTTAGATTGTCGGAAGATATTTCGTTAAATCGTGTACGTATGCACATACTCACGTACGTACGAACGTACACGCGCGATTTTTCTCGCGAGGTTAAGAAGCGAGGCGTCGGGATCGCCGTCGAAGCCATTAATCGTATCTCTTTTTACGATTCCTTGTAAATTCGGAAACGATCGGAGGAACAGCGCGTTACGTCACGATCGATATTCGCTCGATAAATCGATTCTCTTCTTACGCAATGGAATTTCAAGGGGAATTCGAACGAATGATCGCGATCGATTCGAATTCGCTTTATTAAAAGCAAAGGATACATCATGAAAAAGCAAAGTGTTCTTTTCGACGTTCCAAAGAGTCTATCGTTCCCTTTTGCAGACTCCGGCAGTAATCCTGAATCCGGGCCTAATTCACCACCGACCGTTAACAACTCTCAAGCGAGTCCAACCGCAGGGAGCAACACGGCGATACAAGAGGTACGCTCGATCGTGCTGGTTCGAGACTTCATTGTAGTTCTTCCAGTTCCTCGAGTTATTAGGTGGTAACTTTCGTTCTTTGATGTCTTTTAGGAGAGCGAAAACGCTACATACGGAGGTCCCTTAACCAGTAGTAGCCAACAAGGAAGTCTCTCGGATCTGTCTCTATTCAGTTCACCGTCCATGCCCAATATCTCATTGGGTAGACCTCACGTACCATCCAGCTCGACTGTAAGTTAAACCTTTTCGCCCAATGACTCGTCGTATCGCGCTGGAATTCGATGCGTCAGATTTTTCTTTCCTTACATTGAACGTTCGTAATGCATTCCTATTGGAATATCGTCAAGTGACATTCTATATTTCTATGTCGCGCGGTTGCAGAGTGGAACGAAGTTAGCACCGGTTTCGGAAGCGGAGGTTCGTGCCGCGTTCACGGCGCGTCTTGGGATGCCATTGACCGGGCAAATGTTACCGGGTACCTTGCCGTTTTATCCATCCTTGACGGTGATAGAAGGGGAACCGACTTACATCCATAAGCAGATGCAAAACTTGGAGCAAGTGCCGGTTGGCAATAGGCAGCATCCGGTGTATCATACCGCACCAATTACGGATACACAAGTAGCACACGCAAGACTGCATAAGGCTGGTCACCGGCCTTTAGGTAGTATGTTCTCGCTTTCTTGGTAGCACTCCGTTTTACGTGCGTGCTTTGTTCTGAAACAATGATCTCCATGACAGAGAGCAATACTCAAACGAGAATCGACGTACGATACGACACGTCGTACGTGCGAATCTTCTCGTTGCTGCGATCCACGCCAGGATCTACCATTGGAGAAGCTCTCGTGTGTGATCTACGCAAAACACAGCATGCATATCCCCGTAAATCGATAGGTTTGTCACGTTTACTTATTATTCTCTTACGTGCCTTTACATAGGTAGAACTCAATCAGCGCCGTTACCATTGGGTCATCCCATGCTTCAAGGCGGTATGATCGCGGCACCGACGCATTTCGAGGAGTATCTGGCGGAGAAGCAACTTCACGATCAACAACAAGCGCACAATTATTTGAAGCAACAGATTCGTCAAACCGTTTTGACGCGAGTCGTTTCGCGCGGACAAGCCAATCAGTTGGACGAAGCCCCGGAGAGCGAAGAGTCCGAGGTGATAGATCTCACGGGGAAAAAGGATCTGCCGGAGGAAAGCGAGATCTCGAAGCAGCAGAGAGATCGCGAACAATTTTTACAGCAGCAGAGAGATCTCATGATGAGGCACACGTTACAGTCGAACGAATCGACGGCCTACTCCGGAAGTAGGAGCTCTCAATCCGCCAGGCCGTTGTCCAGAGCTCTTTCCAGTCCACTGGTACACTTAGGTAAGAAGAGACGTTTGTTACTTCGATGCACGAATGCTCTGAAATTTGTCTCGGTAAAGTTGGTATGAGTATGGAGCGTGAAATTATGCCGTTCGAAGACTAAAGACTTATTGACTTCAACTTCCACGAAGGACCTCAGGGTGGCGGTGGTGATATGTTCGCTCGAGGTTCTCCACATCGGCCCACCACGGGATTGGCCTATGATCCGTTGATGTTGAAGCATGCGTGTGTCTGCGGTGAAACCGTTCGAGGACATCCCGAGCATGGCGGTAGATTGCAAAGTGTCTGGGCCAGATTATCCGAAACTGGATTACTGCAGCGATGCGATCGAGTGCGTTCGCGTAAAGCTACGCTCGAGGAAATTCAGACTTGCCATAGCGAGGCACACGCTCTCTTATTTGGTGAGTTTTCTCGCGCCTTTTTTTCTTTTACTAATCCGATAAAACTGCGTAGGAATCGCTTAACCGAGCGAGATTAAAATAAAGCATAGAAATAATGTTTGATGTAACTTACGAAAGAAGAGCAGCGTCAAATAGTGCGTTTTTTTCAACATAGGAACGAATCCACTTAATCGTCAGAAACTAGATATGTCAAAACTCTCTCAACTGCCGATCAAAAGTTTCGTTCGATTGCCTTGCGGAGGAGTAGGTGTTGATTCGGATACAACGTGGAATGAACTCAATACTGCGCCTGCTGCCAGAATGGCGGTAGGATGCGTCGTCGATCTCGCTTTCAAGGCAGCGATGGGCGATATCAAAAATGGTTTCGCTGTCGTAAGACCACCGGGACATCATGCGGAAACTAATCAGGCTATGGGATTCTGTTTCTTCAACTCGGTGGCCATTGCCGCGAGACTACTTCAACAGAAACTCGATATTAGAAAAATTCTTATCCTCGATTGGGTGAGAACCGTATCCTACAAATTTTTCATTCCCTTCATAACGATATGACGTTGCAATAATACTCGATAAGAATCTTTTGTATAAGAAGATGTTTAACACCCGTCGAAATATTACGATAAAAATCTCCTACAATTAAGATAAATTTGGTATTTCAGGACGTGCATCATGGGAATGGAACTCAACAAATGTTTTACGACGACCCTCGAGTTTTATACCTTTCGATACATCGTCACGATGAAGGCAACTTCTTTCCAGGCACAGGTGGGCCGACCGAGTGTGGTACCGGCGAAGGTATAGGATACAACGTAAACATCGCATGGTCCGGAGGTTTAAATCCACCAATGGGCGACGCCGAATATTTAGCAGCATTTCGTACGGTCGTTATGCCAATTGCCAAAGAATTTGATCCTGACGTTGTTATCGTTTCTGCCGGGTTTGATGCTGCTGTTGGTCATTCAGCGCCGCTTGGGGGTTACAAAGTTAGTCCCGCGTGCTTTGGTAGAATGACGCAACAGTTGCTTTCTCTCGCCGATGGCAAAGTTGTCCTTGCCTTGGAAGGAGGTTACGATTTAGCAGCGATATGTGATTCCGCGCAAGAGTGCGTGAGAGCCCTTCTCGGCGATGAACCTACTCCATTACGTGAGGATGAACTCACCCGGGCTCCGTGCGAGAATGCCATTGATACTCTGCAAAAGACTATTGCTATCCAGGTAAGGTAATACGTTTAAAGTTATCAACCCTTTGACTGCCTTTGGAGTTTACAGGCGCTTGGAAAACTTGCTTGTGCTAAACCGTTGACGCTTCATTTAATTTGATCACTTGACGTTTGTGACGTCCGTAAGCGATCAATCTACATTGTTTGAAAGAGACTGAAAGGATTTATGGACGACTTCGTTGCAACGATTATTCTTTGCGTTAGTAGTAGTTGTAAGAGTTCCTCGATTGAAGGTTTATCGACTGTCACGTACGTTGCTTATTAAAATTTCAAAAAACGAAATAATTAATAACGCGCAAGGATTTGAACGTAATAAACAAATTCATTGATGGGAAATAGCCAGAAAAATAGAACTCTTACTGATCGTCGCAAACGTCGTATGTCTTTTCTTTTCATCTGTCGTCCTCACCTATCGCGACTTTTTTCTGTCTCTTCTTCCTTCGCGTCTCGAATCTTCTATCGCTCGACGTCCGCTTTGTCTTCCGAATTTTTCTATCGCTCGAATATTCGCACGCCGCGGGAGACGTGACTGACAAAAATTGTGTTTAGGTCGTCCAGGACGTAACAGCGAATATTCTCGCGTATAGACAGTATCGTTCGACGAAGCAAACGTTAAGAGGACAAAGGCGATTATGATAGACTAATGATAGTTTATACATCTTGTTTGTTAGATGTCTCATTGGTCATGCGTGAAACTCTTTGCCCATACCGTGGGCATGAGTGCAATCGAAGCAAGTCAGAAAGAACATGACGAAACAGAAACAGTATCTGCTATGGCCTCTTTATCAATGCAACAGCCTACAAATCTTACGTAAGTTTTTTCTTTTGGTCAGCTATTCGAACCATTCGTCATAGAAACAACACGCTCTTCATATCCGTATTGGGATCGTTAAAAAATTAACGTAATATTTTTGATGATGATAACTGTTCATCGATATAAGATAGATGTCCTTCTTTCTTAGAACCACCCCAGAACATTCCCGTGAAGTTTCGGAAGAGCCAATGGAGCAAGATGAAGCAAAGTGAAATATGCAAATGCTTGTCTGTTAGACGTAACAGCGATTAATAAGTTTTCACTGAGAGTAGCGTGCATATTTCTCTAAGGTGTACCATGCCTTTGAGGTGTAATTCAAGGCTCTTTAAGAGCAGAGAATATAGTACTCGTGGATGCTGTGACAGGTGCACAGATATTACTGTCCATAGCCATTTATTTTTGTCTTAAAGGCAGAAAAGATATGGAAAGCCTGAAATTGTGAGAAGAAGCCACATGCATATACACTCGATAAACACGCACGTACGTATGTACGGATAAAAATACAATTTTGTAACGTACGTACCGATGTACGTACGACGATGATCATCATCAAGGCTCGATAATGCATCGAGTGCGATCATATTTTTTCTAATATTACATTGGTAATTGTATGCGTTTGCGGACTATCCGTTACATTGTCCTTGCGTAATCGTACGCAAGTTTCTTGTATGTTGAAAAAAGATAAAGTTTTTTGTCGTCCTATCAAAGTTTTTATTGTCGATTGAAATAGATACATTCTGTTCAGAATGAATTGTGTAGTTTATGAAAACAAAAAGAAAATTTTCGATTTGTTTGTCTGCCTGATACTTTTGATTTATGGATATTTTTTATGACGAGAAATGATTTCAAGTTGAAACATCAAATAGAAATCACAACAGGATCTTATCATGCTAAAGGCAAAATATGAATTATGTGAAATGTGGTTGTTGTCATACAAATATTTTAAAGTAATTTGATGAATAAGAATATACACAATATTTGATGAAATACGCGAAATAATTACATTTGACGTATTTTTCAATTTCAACGAGTGAAAATGTTAAAAATTAATTTTCTTTGTTGATCATATATCATATCATTTTAAGTAATGCTGTTTACAAACAATCGATCCTGTTTCCGTCAGTTTTTAAAATGGTTTGATACGTATATTTCAAAATTATTCTATATGACCGTATATAGTTTAATGTAACGTAAACGTTTAATTTTTTTCTCTGGTAGAAATACTCTGATAGAGTCCGCTTGAATCGCGGTCAGGAAGATCGTGTTATATAAAAGAAATATATTACTGAATTTTTAACATGTGAAAGAATTCGCAGTAAAAGTCAAATCGAACGGAAGCATGAAACTTCTGTTCTTGTTTATATGACTTCAACTATTGTCCAGAAACTGCAGTGAATTTCTTAAAAATTCAGCTGGGTACAAATGCAACATAATATATTTTAAGGAAAGAAATCTTAAGCTTACAATTGTATACTTTTACGTTATATACTCTATGCCAAGTACTCTAACACATGTACTGTCAGAGTTTTATGTTTATAAATTTTTTTCTTAAGAATGAAGATTTGAAATAGCAAAACGGTTAACCCTTATAGTATCACACATTGGTAAGAATCTAAATCTCGACATACGACTCATTTTAACGAAATATAACAGCAATTTCTATGCAAAGAAAGCATCCATGCAGTTAAATACAAATTAAGGAAAACGATATAAATAACAATGCAGTCTTATGTCAATTACTGATGTATTACAATATACATACATACATATATATATATATTTATTTAACAAATTTTATACTCGTAGTAATGCTATATTAAAAATGTTGTGTCGGCATCATTATTATACGTAGATAATCAGGCATTATCGATTTAGAACAGTAATAACGCAAAGTTATCCTATTTGGATCTTACGAAGATCTACGTTTTTCGGTATTATACTATTTTTCGTAAATTTTATTCTGTATTTTAATTTTTAACGTGCAACGTATTTTAACGAAATATGTTTTAATATTTATCGTTATTTTTATATATGTATATATACATATTATGATTTGTTGAAAGGCACATTGTTTGTATGAATATGCAAATTAAAACTTTCTATTGCGATTAAACGTGGAAGTTCACACAATGTAGTACAAAATATGCACGATTGGTACCATAAGGGTTAATAAAAATGTGGTTTGTTGTACAAAGGTGACTTTATGACTGTGGTTGTCGTCGAAGTAAATATCTATAGATATAAACGCGTTTTCGACTTTTGTAGAACGTAAATTTACCGAATATGTTTATAACACGAGCATAATTGAGTAAATATACGATTATGTCGTGCAATAATTTCTTTGTATTCATAGGCGCGTCCTGTCGCGTTTGTAAATTTTACGAAGAGCAATTGGAATAAGTGTATTAAAAGACAATAGTGTTAGATATTTTGTTTTTAAGAAATCTTTTACGCCAAAATGGCGGAAATATGTGCGTTGTGCGGGTCACTAGCACTTTGTTTTCATCTTTGATTTTATCTGTTTGTAAACATTCTTATTATGCTGTTGCAGAGCAGCGGGGATCCTTGTATGTATAATTTCATTCAGTGTTTAATAAGTAATGATTAAGGAACGCATGATATTAAGTAAGGTTGTGCAAATCTACCTTCTACATGTACGCAGAAACACGAAGCATGTAAAGTTACCTTTTGAATGAACGATTCACTTTATCATATACTGACAAATTATTCAAGTTTTTTGCCTAGGCGATGAGAATTTATCAAATGGATGTGGGAAAAGATGTATAGTAATCTATTCCTTTTCAAACTGTTTTTGAAAGGTCAGCAAATTTTCGAATTTTATTCGATGTACGATTTTTACTTTTAAATTCACGACGAAACAATAATTATTTCGCGATGTATCGCATTCACGGTGAAAGTATATTTTTATGGTATCAGTTATCAATTAACGTTACTTCGGAAAACAATATTGCAAGGGTAAGAGTACTTATTCCTAATCTCGCCATTTACTCATACGTTTTTACATAATCTCCTGTTATTCGGTTGGTATAAGAATCACTGCCAAGCTTGAAACACAACATGACGCGCATCAAGTTTCCGTGAACATGTGAAGGCACTGCACGACTCATTTTACTTGAAATCGTAACAGTCTAATATAATGGATTATACGAAAAGAATAATTTAAAAGAATATCCTTCGTCAAATGAAGCCTTTCACGATAATTTTGTTTTTTGCTGCGAACAAAGGCTGGTGTGATTTTTGTGATATTTTGTAAAAAAAAGTGTTTATTAAGCTACGATTAATTAAGAATATATGTTGCCGAAAAGTATGGAAGAAGAGAAATATACTTCAGATACGAGCATTTATTTTTGTGTCATGCATTTTATGGAAACAAAGATGAATATAAGAAAATTTATTGATAAACGAATTACAAGGGTACATATATTACATATGCATATATATTATATAAAAGATATACACAAAATATCAATGTATATTGTATACCTCTATGAATATCGCAAAAGTCGATATATTGTTCTATTGCAAGAATCTCAAGTGTTTGTTAAATGTTGTCCCGACAAGTTTACACTTACATGTGAGAAAGAAATTAAATATAAAAGTGGATTTGTTGTGTTGTAAGCGCGAACCCAGCCTATGTGTGTATACATCTAACAATAACTTAACTAGTAAAAGTTACGACGAATTGTAAGCACGCCAGTTTAAATGTATCATTGAGTAGAAAGTAAATCATTTTGTTGTAATGTTATGGAAGATAACTTTAGACAGCATATTTAAGTGTTCGTTAATTTAAGAGCGAGCACAGTAGCTGACTCGGCTCGTTGTGATTGTCATCAATCATAGTGGCAATGCAGGTGCGGTTCTCAAACTTTTGTATTGTACAATATTGAAATTATGGTAAAGAATCGTGTTATATCATCGTCGCAGGCCTATAAATGTCGCTTTGGCCGATATTAATCATTAAATCCCTGCCTTTTCATTTGGTTGATCGTATTAGCAGCGATTCCATTACTCAATAAATTATACGACGATCAAAATTCAAAAACGTAATGACATTCCTGTATCATTTATCGCAGATTGATACAAATTAGTTATAAATGATTATTAAATACAGAGTGTTAACGCGAAACGATGATCTTACAATATGATCGTGTGAATTCGCGGGCACGATGTCTGTATTGCATAAGCTTAATGTAATAGTCACACATTTTTTATGTATATAAATGTACCTCTTAATATAATTTTAAATAAAACTATAGTCATTGTGTTAAGCTTGCATAGCGTAAGTTTTCTGTTACCACGTAGCTTTTCACAAGAATTATACGTTTGTGTAATACTTATAGCGTAAAGATTAGAACGACTAAAGTAAGCAGGAAAAATATAAATTTTCCATCCATTAGAAACATTGATGATGTGAATAGTAATTATATTGTAGATAATAGTAAGAACAACAGAATACTTCACTTTTAATAAAACCATAAGCAACAAGACATTTAGAACAAGTTAAAAGATATAAGAAATATATTACAGCGTCTGTACGTATATATTAAACATAATGTATCACTTGTATCACTTGTTACGTAGTATATGAAAGACAATAAGTTGAACTTTTCATCGAATGTGCACCGAAGACATTACTACTACTCATTCTTCCAGCAGCTTGTTTCTCGGAAGTACCAGCGTGCAGAAAGATACAGCGACTTCACTTCGTCAAGATTTAGCGACAATCGGGTCCAAATCGTTCTGAGTGAACCTCATCGTTCTAACCATCGATAAATCTCGTATTTTACATTTCTACATCAAATGGAAGCGTAAAGTCTGAGTTGCATGGATTTGAGAGGAATTCTTGCGGGATAAGAGTGGGAAATCCGACGCTCTACGAAGACTGTGTCAAGGGAGTCTATGTAAGATTTCCTTACTCTTGCGGTAAGAAAGAAAAAGACAGAAAAACCAATAGGTAGGCAATATTTTAAAAAATCGTGAAAAATCAAATATTTCGCGAATTTTTTAATTTTGAGAGTGGTTTCTTATGGTTACACGAACGATTTTGGGGAGGGAGTCAGACTTTCTCATTACGATCTCGTATGCCTTGCAACGACCGACAAGGATACAATAAGCCACGTGCAAGGTAACCGCGAGAAGAAAGACAAGAAGAAAGTCCGAGCAGCATAGCGCTATCCTCGTTCAACTAGGGCGGAAGGGCCTAACTGCGGCCGCAAATACGCAGCACGCGTGGCCTGACAGGAATTTCCTTATAAATTTGTGTAGCCTTAACCCTTTGCGGTCTAAATTAATTTTCCTCATTTCCAGTAGTCTGGTCCAAATTAATCATGGAGTTATATAGATTTATCATCGACCTAGCAATTTTAATCGAGTTTTCATATGTTTATATGCCGTACAACATAGAAAGTAAAATGAAATTTAACTTAAGGCGCTTTGCTGATCATTTTTGTTTGCTGCAAAGAAAGATGATGTCGACTCAGACTCGACGTTGGACCGCAAAGGGTTAATCGACGATCTTCACCCTGGTGGCGTTGTTGACGCTGGAAGACGACCCCCAAACGAGCCCGGGGCGAATCGCAAGAGCTCAGGGCGCACGTTACAGGTATGCACCGCCAACGTAGAAATCGGAGCATTGAAATATTGTTGATTTTACGTACGGCGTCTAGTCAGCAGCTACCAGTTGCCATCAGTGTTAGTATTCTTAAGTAGGATCTGCGCAACTCGCCAGCCGGGTCAAATCTTTTACCAGCATGCGGCCCAACCCACACGTACGCAATCAAAATATCATCGGACTTCATATCAGCAAACTTTCGGTAACGTTCTTCGATAGTTCTTTCATACGTGCGCGTCCCAGCAACCTCTCCGACCCCCGTGGTATCATTCACAGCCTTGTGAGACTTTTGTTCAACAACTACCAACTTTTGTGAGACCTAACGCTTAGGCACGCTGGTTACCCTGTTGCAACTTTCTAAAGGCATTCATTACCTCCACCCCTGTGCACCCCGCAGCGTCGCGGAGGTACAAAATTCGCGAGGAAAAGCCAAGAGTCGTTCCACAATTGCGTAAAATCTCGTGACATACTGGGCATTGGACAGGTACTGATGTCACCGTGCAGGGGCGGAATAAAAAAACGGTAGGACAAAAAGGGACAGAGTGTCGTACTACGAACGTGCTAGAGAGAACCCTCGCTGTTCAAGGGCGAGAACTGCTACGGGCTTACGTGCTGAGGGACTTTTTCTCAGCCTGGTTTGAAGGGCCTAGCTTGT